>VOSG01000545.1:0-12494 GCA_009761265.1 Halicephalobus sp. NKZ332 | reverse complement strand
GTCTATAATCAAAGTTGAATCCTTCATATATTATTGATTTAACTTCCTAGGTTCAATTAATCAAAATATCTCGAACCTATTTGTCATGTGACTTTAACGAGAATTGTAAGTGTTGTTTATCATCTTCGTATTCATAAACAATATAGTTGAAATATCTATGAAAAGGAGTTTATCTGTTAAAGGAACTAGTTAGTTTGTAAAATCACTTTTTTATCAGAGTAAAAATTCCAAGTTCATACTGTATCGATATTATCTTTATTCACATTGTGTTAATGGAGAATAGAATATAATCCGTTCTACCGACTAATACCCCGAAACATTTAATCGGCAGTCCTAAATTGAAGTTTGACTTCTCTTTTTATCTTAATTGCTTGCAAAAAATAGCATGTTAAGGACACAAAATACACTAAAGGAATATAAACTCTCTTATATTCCTTTCCCTACAACCTTGTTTTTGTTTCTATAATAAATAATAATGGAAAAAATAACTGATATGAAGAAGATCAAGGCAATAAATGCATGGATGGCAGCGTAGAGGAGAAATGAATCTCTCACACCCATCCCCAGACCTCTCTTATCCGTCACAGTTATCACTAGTATCGATTGTAGAATGAGGGCAATGAAGGAGTTGACTCCGAAAACCAATCCGAAACTATCCGTCGTCATCTTCTTGGCAATATTCCATTGAGCGATTGTAATCATGACTTGGTAGAAGCTCCTGTAGAACACGTAGCAGAAATACATCAAATAAATTGAATTAGTCTGAGAAAATAAAACCAAAAATACAGTGTCAAAAATTGAAATAATAACGAGTGCGGTTTCTCCCCATTTGTCCCAGTTGATCGGGAGACGGTTCGTCAAAATGATGAATACTGCAGAAGTAAAAGTATAGGCAGCATCAGCGAAGCCGTTTAGAGGACTGTCGTCTCCGATTTGGACTTCTCCAAATAACGTTTGGGTGTACAGAGCCACTTGGAGGGACATGCAGGTCGCCATGGCCCACCAGAAGGACCATTTCCGGATAAAATTATTGGAGTAAGTTTTAATAAAGTCGGATTTCATGTTCCTTAATTTGTACAGCACATACTCGGAGAAGGAAGTAGGCAAAGAAGATTGAGATTCTCTCGGTTCCTCAGATTCGTTACTACTGATTCTGGCAACAAGATTTTTCCATCTGATCCTGGGCATGAAGAAACAGAAGACGAGAGCAACGCAAGGAAAGAAAAAGGCAATCTGGTTAAGAGTTTTGTATGTTCCTATATGAGTCAGGATTAGGAGTTGAGCAGTAAAGTAGCCTCCAGCTTTGCCAAACATTCTGCCAGCACGAGTCCAAGACGTCAATCTAGAGGTAATTTATTAAAAGAAGTTCATAATTAGTTTTAGATAATTTTAATATGTAAAATTGGAGTACTTTTTAATAATTAAAAAAATAATACACAATCTTTTTGTTTTGATATATCAATAATTAAAACAAATTTTCGTTTTTAAAAAATACCATACGTCAAGGGTTTCTTTATCCTAAGCACAATTACTTACTTTTTATAATCATCCTTCTCAAACTTTCCGTAAATGTAGCTGGAGAATGCCACATCTGCAGCTGTGGCGATTGCGTACATGGATTGACCGATCTGTTGCGACAACAGATTCTTTGTAAATACCAAAGTGAATCTGTAGATCAGTTGCGTGAAAATTTCAATATACATTATTGGTTTGTAAAGAAGAATATCTGTGAATAATAAGATAGGGATAATACTGGACAAATATGCATAGGCATAATAGGGATAGATCTGAAAGGAGTTCGTAATGAAGTTTTACATACAAATCAAGTCCATACCTCGCCATTTAGAGTTTCTGCAGTGTAGTTCAGGAATTCCGTCTGATATTTATACGTGAATGGTTCTCCTATTTTGATTTCTTTGACTATGGAATATAAAACAAGCACGGCAGGAAGGATAAAGGTCCATTCACTTTGTCTGGATATTGTAGGAGTTTCAGGAACATTACCAGAGTTGATTTCTCTAGACATTCGTACTTTTAAAATAAGATCTAGTTCCCTTGTGAGAACCGAAGTAACTTTGAAGAACAAACATGTTCCATAATAATTGAACCTTCACTAATCAATTTTATTTTGGTTCCTTTCTTTTGCGAAATTTATTGAGATCGAATGTGATCGATCGTGAAATAGTGATACGAAAATCATCATTGTCTGAAGTGAAAAACAATGAAATTTGAGAATTGGTATGGGAATAGCATTTCGAAAATAAATGAGATTCATGATTTACAAGGCTGTAATATCTTAAAAAAATATTATTTGCTATCGAGATTTTAAATGAATGTTTTATTTTTCGCAGAGATATTTTTTACTTAACCCGTAGGCAATTTTAAGAATTAACTTTAATGGATATGGTACTTTTGTTGATTGCAGATAAAGTTGTGGAGGGGCATGGCGAGGAACGCAGCGATGACTATTCCCACAGCATCGGCCATCGTCGCAACGGAGAGGGAATATTCCTTGACGTCTGGAGCAACCTCTTGGTGGATTGTGTAGAAAGTATTTGAATAAGCTGATCCACCGAGAAGTCCTTCGTACAAGACTAAAACGAAAATAATCCAAATATGGGGGACAAAGAAGTAAATAGAATCAAATGTGAAGAATACGAAGTTAATCGTCTGAAAAAATTGTTCAAATTAGTTAAATTATAATCTTTTACCTGTAGTATTGGGAGGATCAGCAACACCCAAAAAGGCAGCCTGAAAAAGCCGACACTCGATCTCGAAAGAAACACTCCCACTTGGTAGAGCACCTGGTACCATCGATATTGGGAGCCCCTCGATAGATGGAATCCGTGGGAGCAGTCAAAATAAATTAGTTCAGTCTAGAATTAAATTTATTTTTAAAATACTATTTAAACACCTACCAATCCTTGATTGATCGCGTATTCTGCAATATAGACAATTACCAGCGGGATCATGTACTTTAACATCGGCTAGAAATTGATTGTATTGTATCCATGAGTGCATTGATAGAAACAAACCACGATAAGAAATAGCTTTTCACTAAAGGAGAGCTGTCTTTGTCCGGGTCTACCTTCAGTCGTACTAGTCAATTCCAGTTGTACAGGAACCGTACTTTCAGTGGACCAATCGACTTCTGAGTTGATCTGGGAGTGGATTTCCTCAGTGGAACCAGTAGATGTTACCATATTTGACTCGCTAATGAGCCATGTTTTTGGTTTTAACAACTTGGCTTCGTAAACAGTGTCAGGAACAACCATCAAAAACCAATAAGTAATAGCAAACAGAGCTGGAACAACTAACATGGTCAGACATGCATTCTTTGGAGACAGGTTCGCAAAATGGGGTTCTGTTAATCCTGCGTAAACCAAGGATCCTATGATCCCGGCTCCTCCCGTTCCACTCGACCAAGCAGCGATCACTGAACTCGGGAAGTGGGATGACAAGGCCAAGTAGGTTACCACCCCGAGACCTGCTCCCATGGCACCGAAGACAACTCCGGTTAGGGACATTCCTACTGAAGTAGAGTAGGCCACGATAAAGTAACAAATAATTTGGAGTACACAGACAACTCCGTGTCTCACTCCATAGGGAACTTTTTGTATAAAGAAAGGGAAAGTACTTTCTATCACTAATGTAGGGAGTATGTCTGCTAATAACACGGCCCCGGTGGATATGGATGAGCAATGGGGTTCTGTTATGGACTCCTGAAATGAAAATTTAAAAAATAAATTAAAAATTAAAACTGAGAACTTGCCAAGCAATAATTCTCGGTGCTTTTCTTTTTCTTGTGTTCTTGCTCGTTCAGTATATCTTCTGCCGCACTCAACTGTAAAAATAAAATAGATTTTAATATATCAACAAAATTAAACCGACCATGACAGAATAGGCGAATTTGTTACATAGTCCGAAAATCCAAAAAGCCACCAGATTCCTCGTCAGAATAATCTTCTCTTCAGGAATGGCCATCTTCTGGAAAAATTAGGATTGAAAAAGTATAATGTTTTTCACTAATTGATCTATTAGACAATAGATAAAAAGATGGAATAGGAAAACGCTTCCTATTTTAACTGTACTTTTTGTTGATAAGATTTTTCTGAAAATAAACTCTGTACTTTTCCAATGATTTTTGGAACCTTTTGAATCGATTCCAATTTTCTATCGATTCGAAGAAGGAAAATCAATAAAAACAAAGAGGTCAGCGATCGCATATTGATGTTTTTTGTGATAAAGGTCATTTACCGGTCAAATGTAAAAAATATCAGAAAATTCGGTTAATTACAGATCTAGTTTTTGTAGAATCAGATAATTTCTTTCGAAATAGATGTTGAAAGTGAGAAATTACCAAAAAAAACTTCGAGACAATCAATTTCTCAAACGACCTTGAGTATCTGAGTTTAAATGACACCTTTTTACAAGTGTTCAACATAGCGAAATCAGTGTGATTTCCTGATCCTCTTTATTTGCTCTTTTTTGACGGCAGGATGAAAGCTCAAAAATTCTGGGTATTATTGGGAGAGATAAAACGAACTGACAAGCGATTGGATACGGCTTTCATCCTTTGTCAATCCCTCTTGTGAAGAAATACTAATCAGCCCTAAGAACAAACTTATCAGTGCAATGTCCTCATAACAGAAGGTGTTACAGGAAGTAGATCTTTATAAAAATCATCTCAACCTTCAGTGTTCATGTCAATTTCCTGTCATGTCGGTTCATTACCTCATTGTGTTCTCTAACGATGCCTGCAGCATCCTATCCAGCGACGATCGATGTCTGTGGAGGAATCTGGATAGATCATTTTATAAAGACCAAATAATCAAAGTCGATTGTGATGGCCGGATGTTTCCTGGTGAGTTTATTTGATATTAAAACTTTCTAAGCATTATATTTGTAGCGAAGGTTATTGGGATTGGATCGAAGGAAGATATGAAATCACTCATGTTCGGTTACAATCTTGCTCGCACTCAGACTCTTCCCAAGAATTCTCAACAAAAATTTTCCTCCTCGGCATCCTCGAATAGATCAGTACTCGAAACCCCGAAGAGAAGAGCAGAGCCATCTACGGATTCATCATTCAGCAAGTCTGCCAGATTGGGCCAGGAGACGTATCCTCAACCGCAGAATCGCTGTGCTTGTCGATGCAATGAACCTGGATTCCTGGATAAGACGATAGAAAAAGTGCTCCTGAATGCTTTAGATGATGAGAAAAGTGCCGTTTATAAAGCAATTCAAGAGCGATTGCAGAAACCATCCTCAGTCTTCCACAATATTGTGCCCAAAGCTATAGTTCGACACAATTTTTTCGTCAACCTTGATGGAATGTCTGTCCTGCTTCAAGCAATCTCTCCAGAAGATCTTTTCCGGGCCATTGACAACGGAAGAAAGTCAATACTTTTTGTTCGGAAGCCAGCCTGTCTCGACATTGATAAAATGGAGGAATCTGTTGGTGATAAACTCAAGATGAATTTCCAGAAGAGTATCCCGTTATTCACTTCCATCATTACGGAATATCTCCTGGACGAAGAAGCATTCAAATGTTCATACATGCCGGCTCTGGTTATGGCTCGCAGAAAGGTGAATCCGAGACGAGATGACAAGAGGGTTCTTAACAGAGCCGTTGTGGAATGCTTCGAGTACTGTTTCCTCTACTTCGGCGGTGCTGCTCTCGAAAACTCCACACAGAGATCCAGTCGGGACAACTTCCTCATCTTGTGCAGATCCCACTTCCAAAACCGTGTTCAGCGCTTTCACGACGGAAAGTCTTCGAAGAAATACTCAATGGAAGCCAACCCTAATCCTATTTTTACTATGGAGAATGCCTTTTAATGTATTTTTAATTTATGCCGTTAATTTTTCCAGTAAATTGGAATAAAAGGATTTAAGATTTGTAGTGTAGAATATTTCTTTTGCGGGTATTAGGTACACTCTACAGAGCAGCAGTGATGCGAGAGCAAAGAAACAGGCTGGAATAGTTTCTGATCGGTCTCTTTGCCTAATTCCGAATGTTTTGTGCCCGTTGTCGAATAATCTTAATATAAGGCTCCACCTCTCCACTAAGAACTTGAAGAGCATGAATGGCAGCTCCAGTAGCTGTGATGATTTCTAATTCCCCATCTATGAAAATTTTGGCATTGGGAAATAGTTCTTTAATCCATCTTTGGACAAAAGGGATTCTACATGTACCTCCAGCTAAGAAAACAATATCGACATCAGTAAGTGGAGGATACAATTGGTTTGGCCTTCGTTCCTTGCATCGAAGCTCTCTTTGAGCTGGAAATGGATACTGTTTATATTTATCGCAGTATAAATTCTTGTTGTCAAAACAAGCTGCTAATTTCCCTTCAAACCATTCTTTGCTAATCTCGGTTCTTTCTTGTAGTTGTGGATGAACTTCCGATAAATTGAACCTGAAATATATTCTTCCCTTATTTATCGAAATAAAAATCTCACTCAGTCCTCTCCTCAACAGAAAGATTGTGTTTGATTCTCTTCGCTGCTTCTAATGTCTTTAATTTCACATCATTCCTCAAATCCTCTGGAATTGACTTTTCTAGCTGTTTAATTATTATCTCGTCAATATCCCTCCCAGAACTTTTGACAATATAAGACATTAGTAGTTCTCCGACGCAAGTTCCATATTTTTTATTTTCATGCTGTGAAATTTCGTAAATCCTTCCAATAAAGCTTCCTCCTCCAATATCGAGAATAGCAACCTTCATTCCAGGTTTAATCTTTTCAGAATATTCTTTTTTAGATAAATAGTAGAGAAGGTCAGCATGAGTTTCCTCAATAATATCCACGACCTCAATACCAGCTAATTCAGCTCCTTTAATCACACTAGAGATCATAGAATCTGGAGCATAACGAGACCAAACGTAATGTGGAACTGTAATGACCGCCTTCTTCACAGATTCTCCATTATTAAATTCTCTCTGATATCCACTTGCTGCTTCTGTCATTTGTTCAAAGAATATTTTGTTGATTTCTGCAAGAGAGAATTCCTTCAAACCTTCAGAAGTCATCACTTCCAACTGTACTTGTTCTCCTTGTTTGAAAGTGTAATTAAAAGGCCATGTGAACTGCTTTGATTCATTCCACCGATGATAAGAGTTATAAAGAAGTTTCATATCGAAAATAACACAATCAGGTTTCGTTCTGAGTCTCCCCACTGCTGCTTTTCCAATGATCGGTTTCTCTCCATCGAATGAGATTACAGATTCCGTCCAGAGGTCTGCAGGAGAAGAATTGTCGAAGGAAACAACTTGGATTTGATTATTCCTCGAGACAGCCAAGACAGATCTAGTTGATCCGAGGTCGATTCCCATGATATCTGTTTTTGGTTCATATTCCTTCACTTGTTTCGGAAGATGAATAAAGCCCCAGTCTTGAGTTGTGAAATTTTTAAGAATGTTTTCTGTATTAAATACATGTACTTTAAGTAACATAGACACCTCTGGATCAGAAATCAAATATCTTACAAGAGTCAGTTCAATTATTGTTGGCAAATAACCCATATATTTAGTAAAATTGATACTTCTGAAGCCATATCCATACAATTCAGAACCATACAATGAATTAATCTTCTCTTGATTTTCTTCGAAAACAGCATGACACTGATTTATTTTGAGACGGAACACCTTTTCCACCCATTCAAAATCAATTCGGTCGGTGAATGTATGATGTCTTACATCCAATTGATTCCACTGCACTATTTTTCCGGTAGTTCTTTTGTATTCAAACAAACCAATCCAGTTACTTGCATGAAATAATATAATCCAATCTCCAACAGAATATTCAACTTTCACTTTCAAATAATGATCAAAATCCAGTTCTTCTTTTGTAGCAACATGGACTAGATCACCGTATTTCTCCAAAGTTTCTTTTTTGAATTCCTTCAACTCGTCTGTCTTTAAATTATAGTCAATTCCAACAACAATAGTTTTAAGAGTATTTCGGTAGTTTGTCATCAGTTCACCAATAATATCATGAATGGGTGTATTTTTGTTACGAGAACATTCGCTCAACCATTGTCTTTCGGGACCATAAATACTGACGTTGAAGTTATCGGAATGTCTAAAGATGCCACAGGCAATTACATGATTCATAGATTTTATATAAGGTTGAACTTCTCCAGTGAGAACTTGAAGAGCGTGGATGGCAGCTCCAGTGGCTGTGATGATTTCTAATTCCCCATCCATGATAATATTTGCACCGGGAAATTGTGTTCCAACCCATCTTTGAACAAATGGAATTCTACATGTCCCTCCAGCTAAGAACACAATATCGACATCAGTAAGTGGAGGATACAATTGGTTTGGCCTTCGTTCCTTGCATCGAAGCTCTCTTTGAGCTGGAAATGGATAATGTTTATGTTTATGGCAATATAACTTTGTAGTCTTAAAATAATTTGATAATTTCCCTTCAAACCATTTCCTTGTAAGCTCAGTTGTTCTTTGTAATTGTGAATGAATTTTCGATAAATCATATCTGAAATTTATTCTTTCCTCATTTATCGAAATAAAAACCTCACCTAGTCCTCTCCTGAACAGAAATATTGTGTTTGATTCTCTTCGCTGCTTTTAATGTCTTCAATTTCACATTATTCCTCAAATTCTCTGGAATTGACTTTTCTAGTTCTTCAATTATTATCTCGTCAATATCCCTTCCAGAACCTTTGGCGATATAAGATAATATTAGGTCTCCGACACAGGTTCCACATTTCTTTCCTTCATGCTCTGAAGTTTCATAAATTCTACCGATAAAGTTCCCCCCTCCAATATCCAATATAGCAATTCTCATTCCAGGTTTGATCATTTTAGAATATTTCTTATTAGACAAATAATAGAGAAGGTCAGCATGAGTTTCTTCGATGATATCAACGACTTCAATACTAGCTAATTCAGCCCCTTTAATCACACTAGAGATCATAGACATTGGAGAATAATGAGACCACAAATAATGCGGAACTGTAATGACTGCTTTCTTTACAGATTCTCCCTGATATTCACTTGCTGCTTCTTTCATCTGTTTCAAGAAGATTTTGTTGATTTCTGCAAGGGAGAATTTCTTCAAGCCTTCAGACGTCATTACTTCCAACTGCATCTGTTCCCCTTGTTTGAAAGTGTAATTGAAAGGCCATGTGAGCTGCTTTGATTTATTATATCGATGATGACGATTACAGAGCAGTTTAACATCGAAGACAATATAATCAGGTTTCTTTCTTAGTCTTTTCACTGCTGCTTTTCCAATGATCGGTTTCTTTCCATCAAATGAGACCACAGACTCTGTCCAGAAGTCTCCAGGAGAAGACTCATCGAAGGGAACAATATCGATTTCATCTTTTCTCGAAACAGCCAAGACAGATCTAATTGCTCCGAGGTCAATTCCCATGATATCTGTTCTTGATTCATATTCCTTCACTAGTCTTGGAACATGGATGAAGCCCCAGTCTTGAACTATGTAATTTTGGAGAATGTTTTCTGTATCAAATACATGTACTTTAAATAACATAGACACCTCTGGATCAGAAATCAAATATTTTGCAAGCGTCAGTGCAATTGTTCCTATTGAGTCGCCCGCATGCTGAATAAAGTTGATACTTTTGAAGCCATATCTATATAATTCAGAACCATATATTGAATGAACCTTCTCTTGACTGTCTCTAAAAACAGCATGACACTGATTTATTTTGAGACGGAAGATCTTTTCTACCCATTCAAAATCAATTCGATCAGTGAATGTGTGATGTCTTGTGTCCAGCTGAATCCACTGCATTATTACTCCTGCAGCTGTTGTGTATTCATTCAAGCTAATCCAGTTATTTGCAGAAAAGGATAGAATCCAATCTCCAACAGAATACTCAACTTTCGACTCCAAATAATATTCAAAATCCAGTTCCTCTTTTGTAGTAACGTGGACTAGATCACCGTATTTCTCCAAAGTTTCTTTTTCGAACTCTTCCAATTGATCTGACTTTAAACAGTTTTCATCTACGACAATTTTCCCAATATCACCTCCATATTTAGTAATTAATTCATCAACAATTTCCTGAATGAGTTTGTCCTTAGGTCGAGTATAATCAGATTCCCCCTTTGTTCTGACATCACAAATACTGACTTTGAACTCATAATCTTTCTTAGTAATATCACAAGCAATAGGGTGTTGAATAGGTTTAATATAAGGCTGGACTTCTCCACTGAGAACTTGAAGAGCATGAATGGCAGCTCCGGTGGCTGTGATGATTTCTAATTGTCCATCCATGATTATTTTTACATTGGGAAATTTTGTTTCAATCCATCTTTGAACAAATGGAATTCTACATGTCCCTCCAGCTAAGAAGATAATATCCACATTATCTAATAGAAATTTTTGGTCATGGAATCGTGCCTTAGGTGTGCATCGACTGTCTCTATCAGTTGGAGATCGATATGGTTTAAATTTAAAATGAGATAGGTACTGACCATTGAAAATACTTTTTAATTTCTTTTCGAACCATTCTCTCGTGAACTCGACTGTCCTCTCCAGACGTGGATGAATTTCTGACAAATCGAATCTGAAATACATAACTTATTTGCTAATCGAAATAAAAATCTCACTCAATCTTTTCCTTAATAGAAAGATCGCATTTAATTTTCTTAGCTCCTTCCAATGTTCTTAGTCTCACACTCTCCCTTAAGTTTTCTGGAATTGATTTTTCTGGAATTGTTATTGGAATTTTTCTGGAATTGGATTTTCTGGAATTAATTTTTCTGGAATTGATTTTTCTAGTTTTTTAACAATAATTTCGTCAATACCCCTTCCAGAATATTTATCATCACCATCATTATCCGTGTATGATTCCTCGATACAGGTTCCATATTTCTTTCCTTCATGCTGTGAAATTTCGTAAATTCTGCAAATGGAAGTTCCTCCTCCAATATCGAGAATAGCAATCTTCATTCCAGGTTTGATCATTTCAGAATAATTTTCTTTAGATAAGTAGTAGAGAAGATCCGCGTGAGTTTCTTCAATAATATCAATTATTTCAATATTAGCTAATGTTGCTGCTTCAATAATACTAGAAATCATAGGGCTTTTATCCGCTAATATATGCATATAAACTCTTGGAATAGTGATGACTGCATTTCTCAAAGGCTTCTCATTATTAAATACATTCTGACGTTCACTTGCTGCCTTTGCTATATTTTCCAAAAAAATTTTATTAACTTCTGGAAGAGAAAGTTCCTTTAAGCCTTGATGTGTCATTAGTTGTAAATATGGTTGATCCTGTTCATCAATGGTAAATTTGAAAGGCCATAATGATTGCTTCCACCTTCCCATTCGATGATGTTCATTACAGAGGAGCTTAGCATCGAAAACAACATATTCAGGTTTTGTTTTGAGTCTTTTCACCGCTGCTTTTCCAAATAAAGGTTTTTTCCCATCAAATGAGATCACAGATTCTGTCCAGAGGTCTCCAGGAGAGGAGTCATCAATAGGAATAACCTCAATTTCTCTATTCCTCGAAACAGCCAAGACGCATCTAGTTGATCCGAGATCGATTCCCATGATATTTGTTTTTGACTGATATTCTTTGACTGGTTTTGGAACATGGATGAAACCCCAATCTTTGATTACGAAATTCCGAGATATACTCTTTTCTTTATCAATTTCCTCAAGCTTAATCAAAAAGGGAATATCGGGATCAGAAATTAAATATCTCGCAAGGAAAAATGTTTTATCTTTTGCTTCTAAACCCACTTGTTGACCGAAGTTGACACTTTTGAAATTACATTTTTCTAGTTCAGATTCATATAGTGAATTAACTTCCTCTAATTTGTTATCAAAAACAATATGAGTGTCGTTGGTTCCGAGATCGAACATCATTTCAATATATGAAAAAGCAGAAAATCCTTCGAGTGTAGATATCCTAGTACTCACCTTTTTCCATATCATTCTTTTTTCAACTTTTGTGCACCGATAAAGAGTAATTTGACATTCTTTTTCATAATAAAAATTCCATCTATGAAACCGAATGATCAAGTCTCCTATAGAATATTCAGCTTTTAAGGCCACATAATATTGAAAATCCACTTCTTCTTCTGTCGGGAAGTAGATTATATTACCGTATTTCTTGAAATCTTCCTTAAAATATTTTGATTCATTCGTATTTAAATTAGGGTCATTTTCGACGATAATAATCCCAATATTATTTCCATATTTCTCAATTAATTCATTGATAATTTCCTCAATAGATGTATCTTTGAGATGGAAATGATTGGACTTATTTTTCGTTCTAATATCATAAATTTTAACCTCAACTCTGTTAAACCAGTTAATAATATCACAAGCAATTGGGTGTTCAACAATTTTAATATAAGGCTCGACTTTACCACTGAGAACTTGAAGAGCGTGGATAGCAGCTCCAGTGACTGTGATAGTTTCTAATTCTCCATCCATGACAATATTTGCATTGGGAAATTGTGTTCCAATCCATCTTT
>VOSG01000544.1:0-21555 GCA_009761265.1 Halicephalobus sp. NKZ332 | reverse complement strand
GTTAATTTCGAAAACAAATAATTAATTGATTAGTTTAATGCACAAAAAGGAATTAGGAACTCGTTTGTTAGATGAAAATCAAGAAATGTGCAAAAATCAAGAGTCTATGTTTGAAAGTTTCTTAGAGTTGTTCGAATAACTGTACGAAAACAGCTTTACTAAAAAATCGATAGCGACTGAAGTGGACACTATCCTTGAAGTTTATTGGAGCTGTTGAAATCACTACATAAAAACAGTTCCGATAAAAATTGAGGCAGTATCTATTTTTACTTTAAGTCATGACCTTTAAGTCACTATCCAAAAAGAAAACTTTGAAAATTCGGATAGTGACTTGGATAGGAAGTTCTCGATTTCGAAAAAGACAAAGTGCGCGAATCTTCCTCGATTTGTTTATAGACCAGCCTTTTTGACTAAGAGAAAACCCCCAGGATGAAAGGCTGGTCATCAAACAAACAAAAGGTCAAGCTTGTTCATGCAATGAATCAATCGATATAAACAAACCCATAAACTGAGCTCAACTTGTGAATCCTGAAAAATCTGAAGCAAAAAGCGGACATCACAAAATTAGTAGCGAAAAAGATAAGACATACCATGCACACTGGCCTCTATGGGGGCGCCCCCTGGGGAACTCAGAAGGAGCACTGCAGGCTTCCCCACTCTACTCAAGGAGGGGATTCTCTCGACGACTGGTTGTTTTTGTTTTTTGTCTTTCTTCGAATCTTTTTTGTCTTTTTTGGTGGATTTTTTCTTCGATGATTCCAAGCTAAAAAGTAATTTTTAGAAAAGCTCCAAAATTTTGAGTATCCAAAAGACATTGAATTTTAAAGTTTCTAGTTTTTTCTATTAAATTCCACAAAATCCTTGGATTTCATGGAGTTTCGACCGAAAAATATGGGAAATAAAATCAAAGAATGAAATCCTTACGTAGACACTTCGGAAGCTCCTGGGGCTTGGGCAAAGTTCTCGACGATCTTGACTTCGAAAGGACTTCCCTTGATGACTTCCTTGTTGAAAGTCACGTTTACAGTATGGGTCCCCAGAGAAGTCGGGTTGAAAGTGACCAGGAATTTAGCGGATCCGGATTCCAACTGGCTGACATGACTCGGGATAATAACACCGTCAGAGTCCTTGATGGCCATCTCCAGGTTTCCGAAGCCTGCTCTTCCAGCATCCACCGTGAATTCTACGGTATCGTTGATGATGGATTCTCTCACGATATCCCCAACGATGATTTGAGAAGAGTCGTAAACCCTGATGGGGAAGGGAACCTGGGGATGGGGAAGATCGTTGACAAAGACCAGGATCTTGTGAGTTCCAACTTCCGTCGGTCTGAAGCTTATTTCGTAAGTTTTCCCTGATTTTTTGACTTTGTGGGGAATTTCCGTCGGAGTAGGATCGTCCCCAGGAGCACCTTTCTTGGTGGGGGGAGTGACAATGATTTTGATGTTGTCTTCTTTCGAAAGCTTTATATTGTCGACTTTAACTTCAACATCTTTTCCTCTTTTTACAACCTCGTGTTTCGAAGTTATTTTCGATTTTCCAAAGTCGAACAATTTTGGTCCGGAGGACTCTTTGTTTTTGTCCGACTTTCCGAACCTCAAGGAAAGCTTAGGGGTTGTGGGTTTGCTAGGAGGCTTGGATCCTGCGGACTCGCTCTGGTTGTCGTGCATTTCTTCTCTCTGACTTTCCGTTTTTCTTCTTACAGAAGGCGTGATAGAATCTAGATCACTAGGATAGGGTTCCATGATCCCTTGTTCTTGCTCGGAACCCGAATAGTGTCTGGACTCTCCGGAAGGTCTCTCCGAAGTCTGATTGTATCCATATTTGTCCAGGAGTTTTTCGTCTTCTTCTTTGATCCTCATGAAGTCGGCAGTTCTTCTGGGGGTCTCTTCCAGAGGGATCCTCTCAAGCTCGGCACTCTTCCCCAAAGTCACGGGCGGTGGAGGCGGGGGACTCGCGGGGATCTCGTCGTACACGTGGCTTCCCATAGTGCCATAGTTTTTCGAGAAATCTCTTTCTGGAGACTTTCTTCTAACAAAAGTAGGAGAAGGACTTCTGAATCTGTTTTCTGGAGACTCTTTTCTACCATAATCCGTGGGACTTCTGAACCTGTTTTCTGGTGATTTAGTATCGATGGGTTCGAAGCGAGGTTTCTCGGAGGATCTGGATTCCGATCGGTAATCAACTTCGACATGAGGGTCGACTCTGGTGGTGGTCAGTTCCTCAACTCTCTTGGTGTATCCTCCATCAGGAGATTTGTAAAATCTGGTCTCACTTTGAACAACTTTTTCTGGACCTTCTTTTTCGAAATATTTCTCTCTTTTGGGAGTCGAGAACGAAGAAGGACTAAAGGTAGAACTCTCGGTCCCTGTGTCTCTCTGGGGAGGACTTCTTTGTTCGTAGGTGGTCTTGAACATCTCGACATCGTGGGTTCCTTCGGGTTCTCCGAAGTACCTTCTCGAAGTTTCCGAAACACTCGGAGGTCTGTCGTCCCCATATTGAGCTACAGTATGACCGACTCGGGGAGAGCCTACAGGAGGACCTTGATAAGACCTCTCGGTGTGGCCTCGGTAGGATCTGTCGGGGGAGTCTTGGTAGGATCTGTCAGCACCTTGGTAAGACCTTTCGGGAGAGCCTTGGTAGAATCTTTCTGGAGGACCCTGACGAAGAAGTCTAGGACTTCTCAATCCTTCCGCATCCGTCAGTCTAGGCTTCGGGGAGATGGGGGATTGCTGGGATCTCACCAACTGAGGGCTTCGAGGACTTTCAATTGGTCTGAAAAAATCAATAAGGAAAGTATAGGGTGGGAAATCTCACCTGGAGGCTGGTCTTGAAGAAGAGTAGGAGTAACTAGTGTCCACATAGGTGGGGGAAGTTACTCTGGGGGAGTGAGCCAAGAAAGTCGTCTTTTCCGCGGGACTGCTGGAGAGACTCGTTGGAGCCTGGCCCAAGGGCGGTGGAGGAGAGGTCCCCGCGACCCCTAAACGCGAAGGAGATCGAATATAGTATTCTACCGAAGTAGAGGTCTGAGTGTACTCTATCAACATCCAAAAACCTCAAATTTTAAAAAATCAATAGTAAATTGAACACGTCAGGTAGCAGTTACATGCATCGAAAAAAAATAAACAAAATCAACTTTTTTTGAAGAGAAAATTTTTTGCGCAAAAGCGAAAGTTGATTCAACGGGACAATTTTTAGTTAGGTATTTCCGTCATTTTTGAAAAAGAGAAATTTCATTTTTGGGGAAATTTATGTTTTCATTGTTGACACTCGATTCAATTCAAGGTGCCGGGGGCATTCAGCTGATTTCTTTGTTTTTTTGAGAAAAGTAAACTATATAAAGACATTTAAAAGTTTTATTACAGCTTTTTTCGGAAAAAGATCATTTGAAGTTTTTTCGAAAAGTAAGTTACCATAACAAAGACATCGAGAACATTCAGCTGATTTATTTGTTTTTTTGAGGAATATAAAATACAAAAACAGCCAAAAATATTATTGTAGATTTCTATCGAGAAAAAAAAAATTTAATTTTCAGGGGTTTTTTAAAGTCGAGTTACTATATAAATTTAAAAATAAATTTTCTTAAAAAAATCGTCTCGAAACGTATTTTTGGAATTACCCAAATCTCTCAGAACCCTTAATTCCAGAGATTTTTCCAAAGTTCATCTGTCTGGGAGTTTGCGGTAATTCCAATTAAGGGAAAAGGATCTGGATTTGGCGACGAGGAAATTGGGGAGGTTTCGAAGGACTGGATAATTGTAGAGGAATTTTGATTGGAAAATTGTTGATCGGCAAAAAGCACCGATTAGGAAATTAGAATCCAGTATGGTAAATAAAAATTTAACAAATAGAAAGGTATAAAGAATTAGTTTCTATTTGAGTTATTTTTCTAAAACTTGTTTTATCTACGAAAACAGCGCTAATCGAAAATTTGGATCGCGGCCAAGAACCAATCACCATCCGGGTGTTCTGTCGAAAGTGTTTATGAACAATGATTTTTAAAATTTCAATAGTGAGTGAAGGTGTTCAATTTATTTTGAGTTGAGCACCATCCAAAATGTTTACTAGACTTATTTTTAGATAGTGTTGAATTTTAGTCACTATCCAAACTCTCGTTGGAGCTGTTTTTAAAGTGAAGTTAATGTCTCCAAAAAATAATGACCGGAAGCTTTGAAATATCAAAATTGGATGTTTCATGAGTAACCTCAGACCTCTGGATGAATAATGTCGAAAATGACCTACCATGTCCGGAAAAGGAAGAAGTCGCTCTCGATCCTGTCACTGTGGATCCCGCTGGAGCAATCGCAGACGTTGTCGCGGAGACGGGTTTTCCAACGCTCTTCGCATTAACTTCGACCCTGATTGGACACCCTACAAAAAATTTATTTTATTTAAAACTCCTAAAATAATTAGTCATTTCAAATTCGAAAACCGGTTCAAATCCCATTTTTTATTCTGTTAGTTTATTTTTTCTTAGAAAAATAAAAATAAAAATAAACGAAAGTTTGTAACTTCGGAAAGTAAAATTAGTGGTGAGATTTTTAGAAAATAACTGACCATGAATCTGATGTCCGTTGAAGGTGACATCGATGACATAGACTCCGGGATGTTGAGGAATGAAAGTCACGAGACATCGGCCGGCACCCTTCATCTGGACATTGTTCGGGACTCTGCCCTGATTGACACTGATTTCGAGCTGTCCTTTTCCAGCTTCGACGGCATCGACTGCAGGGATAACATAGAGTTGAGAAATATATCGTTGATCTGTCGAGACCGCCGACGACGAAGATGTCGTCGACATCCCCGAGATCCAAGTTCGCTGGTTTTTCAAGTTTTTGATTCAGAAATCTTTGGAAAACTTTGTTTTTATTTCTAGATATGCACGCAGACATTAAAAGAAACTTTCACGTCGAGACAAAGAATTATCCAAGAAAGCATTTCCCGTCAGGACAAGGTAAATGAATGAAACATAAAACTTCCCCATTATGACATGGAAATAATCGAACATGCGTTTTCTCACCAAGGCCAATTTTTCGAAAAACCGCAACAATTAAACCTGTTTCACCAACAAAATCAAAGACGATCGTTTCGAAACCGAAAAAAACAGCAAATTATAAAATTTCTCATCACGAAAACCAACCTCAAAAATAACTTTGGTTTCTCAACCGAAATTCGTTAATGAACAATAAAAAACAAAATACATTCGAAAACAAAATTTAAGGGAAAAAAATAAAACTTTGAACGACCTGTTCAAACTCGTCTTTTCGGAAATCAATTTTTATTTCAAAGCGTGATTTTTTTGGAAACTGTTTTCACTGGAAGATGATTCTCAAGTGGAGACATTTGAACTTGTTTTTTACAATATGATATCGTAAAGATCAATAACGTCTGTCAAAAAAATTTTTAAAATAAACATGACAAATTCCTGTAATTTTCCGGTTGAGACTAAAAATTATAAAATTCGATTTCCATGTGATTCTGGAATGAAAAAATCAATAATGTCTGTCAAAATTGAAAAAAATCTCAACACGAATTTTTGGAATTTTCTGATTGAGACCAAAAATGACGAAATGTTGTTCGCCTATTTTTTGTGAGTTCTCGAAAATATTAAATTCAAAAAATTTTGGAATCTTATTCAAATATTGGAACAAAGAAAATTGGCTAAAAATAGGTTTTTGTCGATTATAAAAATCAAAAAATTTATGTTAGAAAAACTTGGAAACTCAAAATATAAAAATTATAAAAATCAATAAAGTTCGAAAAACCATAGATTATAAATTATATAGTTTATATAAAAAGTAGGAAGGTGGATGAACATTGATTTTAGAGACTGAAAACCATTGCCGATTTTCTCCCGTTCTGTGAAAATGGGCCAGTCCGATTCGAAATTCGAAATTCAATCGACCAGTATCGAAAACGATTACGATTATGAGCTGCTTTTGGATCGCGAAAAATGCAAATCGAGTTTTCCTAATGCTTTTGAAACAATGGACAATCCGTGGACAGAGAGTCTACTTTTAAGGTTTCATCCTGCAATGAAAATAGGTCCCGATGCGAATATTTTAATTTTTTGATCTCGAGACAAAAATAGGTCCTGACACGAATATTTCTATTTTCCCTAATATTGAGGTGGGATTTTCTATAATTTTCTCAAAATGAAAACCAGCAAACTTGGATCTTCTTTAATTTTCCTCAAAAAGACTCACCCATAAATTGAACGGGTTGTCCTACTGTGGTCCCCCCGATGGGTTTGATGGTGATTCTCCTAGGATCGTATCCAGCGACATACAAAGGTCCGGAATCGATAACCCTTTCGTTGATGAAGACCTCCAGTCGATGATCTCCCACTGTCTTTACAGTATATTCACACTTCACTCCAGAGGGTTGTTCTCTGATCTTAGTCTCGAGGGGTCTTCCGGTGGGGTCTGTGACTTTAACGGCGACACTGTGGGCTCTGAGAGGTTCGGGTAGAGGTCCCTCGGGGGAGCTTTTGAGGGCAGTGATTTCAAACACCGCGGGTTCCCCCACGGCAGCCCTGTGGAGTCCGACCCCCACGAGTTCACTGACGTACCCTGTGTCCGCCCCTGAAGAATCTCTCGCAGAGAACGTCGAGGACTCCCTTGTGGACACTGTCCAGGGACTTCCTCTGACATGTTCCCCGTTGAACTTCATTTCTATCACGTGAGGCACTCTCTGGGTGGGAGTGAAACTTGCGATGAACTCCCGAGGCGAAAGTTCCCTGACTCTACAAGCAACTCTGCCTCCGTTGATGACAATCTCCAAGTTCCCGGACCCCGCGGCGGTGGCGTCGATTTCGAAGTTGTGGTCCTTGTTGAGATTCCTGGTGTCGATGAACTGGGGGATCTTCCTGACACTAACAAGGTCCGGGTCTCCCACGTTGCAGATGAAGGGGGATTCGTAAACACTCTGATCGTAAAGTCGGACGTCGATCAGGTGCTCTCCTAAAAAGTACACAAAAATTAAGACTAAATTTCTGCAAAATTTTTGGATTTTTGATGTTCATTAATTCTGAAATATTCTTGTTTTGGATAATTACGGTATACGTACCAGCTTCGATAGGCTTCCACTCGATTCTGAAAGTGCTTTCGTCGATTTGGATCACTCTTCCTTGTTTTCGTTTGTTCGATGGACCTAAAAAAACATCTCATTTTCGTTGATTTTTAAACACGGCTTATATTCTATGAAAAACAAAATCCGTCGAAAAAAATCCAAAATTAAAAAAATTAAAAAACAAAAACAAACCAAGCGGACCCGGAACAAAACGGACGTTTCGCAAAACATTGGACATTCACATTTTTAAAACTTTTCATATTAATATGAAGCTGGTGATTTTTTGGACATCGACATGAAGCTGGTGGTTTTTTGTGACATTTCAGACATTCACTTTTTTAACATTAATATGAAGTTGGTGAACTTCTGAGATTCATACGGATTCAGTGATTTTCGTAGATTTGGACATTTACATTTTTGTAGCATGAACATCTGGATGAAGTCGATGATGGACGTGGACGAAGTTGAGCTCAGTTTATTTTTTGTACCGATTTTACAATTAAAAAAAGCAAAAGTTAGTATTTGGCACTCTGTTATTAACACAAAGGTTAGGTGTAGTTTCCGTGCTGAGACCAAAGGGACATAGGAATTACATAAACCTATAGTTTTCGTTTTGATATCGAAAAAGGTTCAAAAGCATTACCAGACAAATTTCTACAAAAATTAAGTACAAAGTGAAAATACCTAAATCAACTATTTTGGAAAAGAGAAACAAAAGATGCACGCGTCATTGACACTTGGAGAAAGATATCAATGAAGGAATTTTTAAATTTAAAGAATCTATCGAGAGACTGCTCCGTCTCAAAGACAGAAAACACGCAATTAATTCGATCTTGTTTGGGTCGAAAGAAATTGACGATTGACATTCTACAGTCAAGAAAGGAAATCCGATCGATCAGACTCCGAGAAGGTCGTCCTGATCTCAGTCAAGATAACAAACAAGATAACTTTAGTCCCAGGTGCAATTGTGCGATTACAGTATTACTCACACCATTAAATAAAATGAAAAAGTTAAACACCCATTGGAAAGCAACGAAGGGGGATGATAGGGGTAGGGATGGAAGAGGTTTAAACTGACCAGTGATCAGGACAGAAAGATCTTTGCTTTCGGCCCCGACGGCATGAACCATGAAGTTACTCGACCGGTCGACCGCGGCCATTCTCAGGTTATCTCCGTAGACAGAGACCGAGTTGGCGTCCGCAATATCGAGGATGAAGGGGGACCCTGAAAATAGAGATTTTATCACTGGTTCCAAACGTTACTCAAATTTTCAAAAACTATAAAAGAAGTGCTTGATAAAAATCAGTGGCTACTTTTGATCGGAATTAAATTTTTTCAGTCAATATCTAAAAATAGCTCCAATGAAAGTCCGCATAGTGACTAATTTTGGATAATATCATTGATTTCTACTAGATTTCTTGAAATCCATTGAAAATTTTAAATAACAATTTTTAACATCATCGAAAGTTTTGATTGTGTTTTTAGCAATTTGCACTCACCTTTGACTTCCAAGTTATTATAAGCAATATGAATCTTGTATTGACCGGCTCCAGTAGGAGTAAAGTGGATTTTGAACTTCCCCGTGGGTATCCGTCTGGGACCTAGGGTTTCTTCTTCAATTTCGTAAGGGATCTGCTTGCCGTGTCGGAGGATAGAGACTCCTACCTCCCCGAGTCCGGCCTCCCCAGCGTCCACGGTGAACTTCACCTCATGGCCTGTCAACCCCATGTCGAGACCGTACACCCGGACCTGGTTGGGATCGTAGACTTGACAGACGAAAGGACTTCCTTTGATGTGCTTGTCGTCGTACAGTATTCCTATTTTCCATTCACCGACTTCGGAAGGTGTGAAACTTGCTGTGAAAGAGTTTTCCCGATGGACAATACTGCAGGGCTGTCTTCTGCCGGAGGGTGATTCTGCAAAAACTACGACGTCTCCTGAATCCGCCATCTCGCCTTGGGCGTTGATGACCACCTCGACGATCGACCCGATGGAACATGGTTCTGTCAACCCAGAAAAAGAAATCAAACTCGCTTGGTCACCGTAATAATCCATTTTTTTAGGCTTTTCTGGTTCACTCTCTTTCACAAAATGTTTGCTTACTGCAGGCTCTTGCACGAAGTTTTTAGATACTGCAGGTTCTTGCACGAAGTTTTTAGATACCGCGGATTCTTGCACGAAACTTCTGGATACTGCAGAATCTTGCACGAAACTTCTGGACACCGCAGATTCTTGCACGAAACTTCTGGACACTGCAGACTCTTGGCCACTAGATGACTTCGAAAGTGGGTTCTGATGGATTTGCTCCCTGTCCAAAGCTGCCACAATTTCCCCGACTTTTTTCCCGAATTTCTGGTTGGAGTTGCTGGACTCGCTTTTGGATACTACTCCTGGAGGTACAGACGATGTGGATCCTGACCTCTGAGTCGACGGAAGAACACTCAACCCTATGGGACTTGTGGGCAACTCTGTCTGTTCACACAAGATATGGATCTGAAATCAATCAATTAATAACTGGTTTGGGATCAATTAATTTGTCATCGGTTTCGGACATATAAGGAATATATTTCAAAATCATAAATAAACAGGACTATTTTTGGAAAAATGAAGCAAATAGTATTTCATTTAAAACTTATTTATTGCTATTCAAAGTAAGTAAAAGTAATATTATATTTGAAAAAATAGAATAATTAACATTATCTTTTTAATTTATTTGTTTGCTGATAATATATTTGGAATAGGTAAATAAATAGTTCTATTTTCGGGAAGAATAAATAACACTCGATTTTAAAATAAGATAAATAATATTGTATTTAAAATTTAGTTGCTTATTAATATTATATTCGAAGAAAAGAATAGATTTAAAATGAATCCGCTAATCATCAATTCGAAAACAAATGGATGAATAACAAATACAATCTCAACAAGAAAATAAAAAACTGAAATTTGAGAATAAAGAAAATCTAAAAATCGAGAATTTTAGAAAATAAAAGGTTTTAATAAAAAAGAACAAATTCCTCATGAAAATGAATAACAAAAAAATTCTTTCGGTCACCGGAAATCTCCGACATCATTTGAGAAAAATCGTAAAAAATAAAATTCATTTGGTCCACGTTTCAAAGAACAATTTTAACGGTAATTAGAAACCATTTAAAAATTTAAAAAATTGATTTGTTGAAAAACTATTTTTTCCATTTTCAGTAAAAATAGAAAAGAATTTTAGTACAAAAAATAAAAGAAAAACTAATTAAAAAACAAAAAAAACATTTCAATAAAAAATTTGTCAACTATCTAGACGGTACCGGGTTCTATAGGAAAAAGGATACTGAACTTTTCAAAGGATTGAAGCTGGCAAAGGATAAGACACTATATTCGATAGTGGTCAAGAGATTAAGGATCTATTAAAGAATGAGAATCCTGGAGCTAAGATGGACTACAATCTCAGACTACACAGAACACAAGACTTCTGAATTTCATAGAAAGAATCTTGAAAACAATAAAAAAACAAGACCCTTTGACCCCATAAAGACGACTCTAAATTTAATAAAAAATGAACAAAGTTACGCCATGGGGTACCTGAACTATGTTTTCGGAATACGATCAATAAAAATGAAAAAGTAAGATTCACGAAATTGAGTATTTTCCGTGAAGAAAACAGAGACTTTGGACCAAAGTGCGAAAGTCCAAAACTAGAACTGGAACTTGAATCTTTTCCTTGATTTTTTTTGAGTCCATTCGGAGTTTTTTCACGAGTCGAAACACGCAAATTTTGGAAACAGAAGCAATGGTCAAAATTGTAGTCATCCGAAACTTTTTCAAAGATGTTTTTTTTGGAAAATTGTCTTTGAGGATCGTAAAATTAATGGATATTAGTTGTAAAGTTCTAAATTACAGCTGCAAATAGACACCATCCAAACTTTTATTGGAGTGATTTCAATGTGTCTAATAACTGATTTGGATAATGTCCATTTTTCAGTCACTATATAAATGAAAACTGATAAAGGTCATGGATAGTGACTAAGAAAATTTCAAGTTAGGTCAAAAACAAACATCTACGATTTCTTATGTAGTAACTTTGACAACCGAAGTGAAGATGGAAATAACATTCAAAAGTTAAGAAATGCGAAATCAAAATAACATGAGACAGACTGATATCAAAACTTGTCAGAATCTTCAAAAGAAAACGTTTGAACTATTTTTAAATCACCTAACATCTCAATAAACGCTTTACGTAAAGTATCTTCTCAATCAATCTTCTTATGAACCTTTCAGATAAAGTATCTTCTTTGATTAATTAATACTTCTAAAAAATCTTAAGATAAAGTATTTCTTAATCAATTAATATTTTCATGATTGATTCTTCAGAATTCCTTGCCGTTCCAGCGGGGTCTGAAGAATCTCATTTCCTTCAAAAATGTCAACAACAACAGGTTTTTCTTTAGACCCTTTTAATAAAAAAATCTTGTCGAGGAAACTCTCAGAATTCCAATTTTGATTTTATTTTTCATTTTTTTAAATAAACTTAATTTTTCGGGAAATATATGAAACTTAGAAAATTAATCAAATTCTTAAATTTAAAAAGACTGAAATTTATAAAATATCAAACAAAAAATTTATTAGATTTTTGGATTTTAGAAAATGCATAAAAAACTTGTCACAAATACGATTAAGACTTTATAAGAGAATTATTCGTTTCGAAAGGCGTTCGAGCGGAAAACAAGGGACACCGAAACGATCGAACTGGACCCCTGGATTTGAAGAAGACAAATCGAACTAGACTTCTGGATCAGGAGAAGAAGACAAATCGGACTGGAGTTTTGTAAAGGAACAATAGGAGTAAATGAGGAGAAAATACGCATTTTTAAAGAATAGAAAAACCGGTGGTGACCAATTTCATGTCTCAGTCACTATCCAAAAACAGCTCTAATGGGAAAATGGATAGTGACTGACTTCGGACAGTCTTCGAGATTCGCTGGAGCTACCAAAGCCATTTAAAAAACAGCTCTAATGAGGGGATAGATAGTGACTAATTTTGGACACTATCCAAGTTAATGGATAAAGAAAAATCACTATCCGAAAATAGACTTCAAAAACTTTTGTATAGTACGAAAGCTAAAAAAATAATAGGTGAAATTGATCGCGGCAGAGACAAAGGTGGCAATAAAAGGACTTTACCGATCGAGAGATCAATGCGCGGACTAACCGACTTGTTTCAACAACAGTTTGCCATGGAATCTTGATTCGCAGTCAAATATCGGAAAACGGCTCTTGAAAAGAATGCAGGAGCGAGGTCGCGGAGATGACCTTCCTTCCTTCATGGCCTTGTTCCATGACTAAATCAAGGGATCTGTTTCATTTTGCAAATTTTTACTAATTTCTTTGAAATTTCCACCACAAATTTTCATTATTAAAAAATTTCGAAAAACTTTAAACCTCAAAAAATGAAAAATATTCTTTAAAAGTTTAGAAAATTAAAAATGTAAGAACTTTAAAATTTTAAAATATAAACAATTTTTTAAAAACCAAAATTTAAAAAAGTTCGAAATTTTAGAGAAGGAATTTTTTAAAGAATAGAACAAATGAATTTTCGTAAAAAAACAAAAATTAAAAGAAATCATTCTTCTTGTTCTAGATTAAAGGTAAGATAAGATCAAGTTAGAAAAAATTGCAATCAGGAAATGAATCTGACAAATTGGAAAACAAAATTATAAATTTTTCGAATTTTCTAAATAACCTATTTTTGGATTCTGATCCCCACGTGATGCCGAAAGAAAGTCGGGAAACTGATTTCATAGTTGTACAGTGTAAATTTAAAAACCTTCATTCATAGAAGACCTTGAGGGGAATTTGGAAAAAAACTAACCTCGTAATTTCCCACGTTCTTCGGGATGAAGCTCAAGACAGCCCCCTTCTCTGTCCTCGTCTTCTTCAACTCCAAAAACTTGTTGTCCAGGATCTGGCCTTCTGGTCCCGCAACAATTACATCGATATCTTCAACAAGGACGTCACTTCCTTCAGCGAAGGCGAGATCGAGGTTAAGTTGTTGATTCTGGAAACAAGAGGTAGTAATAGGAACTTCGTTTTCTTGCGACTCTTCCATCGACGGAAGTTGCTTCCTCTGGACCATAGGGGAAGGTGATGTGATTCTTTCCGTTGTTTTTGGGACGGATTTTATGCTTTGTTCTTGGGAAAGAGAAGATAACGCTGCGACCAAGGCCAAGATCCCTAGGTGTTCCACATCAATGTCGGATATGTCGTCGGGTCCTACGAGACTCGCGATTCCGAGATCCAGAGCCCCGTCGAGAGCCCGGGCCACGTTCTGGGACCAGAAAGACGGGTCGTCGAACTGCATTTGCTCCAGATCCGGAACGGATCCTCCGACCCTCTCCACAAGTCGAGAAAGAAGATATCCGTCGTTCCAAGATCTTTCGAAATCCGTGATTCTGACATCAGGAAGCAGTCTTTGGACATTCGCTAATGTGGCTTTGTATCCCGGACCCCCTTTTTTCACGAAATAGGAGAGGTACGTGATAGTGGAAAGTTCGTCGAGGTCGTTGGAAGCGAAGTGTTCCGCGGAGATGATTGCGGGGATTTGGAGGTGTTTCTCGGCCAATGAAAGAGCTCGCGCACAGTTCGGCGGTCTGCAAAAACTTCGAATTATCCCTTAATATTTTAATCAGTATCAAAACTTTCAAAATCAATATCGAATAACATCTCTGGTAAAATTCTTGGATAGTGACTGAAAATAGATACTGTCCTTGATCTCTATTGGAACTACCAAATTTACTAAAAACAGTTCTAACAAACCATATTGATAGCGAATATTTTAGATATTGCCGAGAACTCACCCATTTTTTGGATTCAACTTTCTCCAATCGGAGAACAACCCTGGCTGACAGTACTCTAGCAAGGCACTCAGAGCCACACCATCGTTCCAGTTTGTTCGGAAATTCGTCAACTTGATTTCTGGAAGAGCAGATTGAAGCCAGGCCATGATCAGTTTTTTTGGAGGGATTTTAGTGTGACTCGCGATTTGGTATCTTTGGATCAAACACCACACAAGTCCTAAAATTAATTTCAAGTTTCCTTCCACAATGTCCTGAGACCCGATGTTGACGAGTTTGACTCTATCCTCCCTGAGGGCATCCAGGGCCATCTGGACATTCATCAACTTCTGGATTTCACTCGGGTTTTGTCTGTATATCTTTCCTGTGCAGATCCTCTTCTGAAGAGTCTCCACGACCTGAATCAACAGAACCCCGTCGGAGAGATCTGCCTCCAAGTCGTTTATTCTCACGTTCCCAGACATCAACTAAAATTGTTTCCTTGTAGTTTTAATTTCAACGATTTTAATTTAATTCTAATATGAATTCGGAAGTTAAAATTACCTGTTGATTGAGCCAGTTTGTGAACGTGTGCATCTGGATCATGACCCATTTGGGACGGTCCTCCGCCGTGGCCGGATTTATAGATGTCATTTTTCTATTTTTCTAATCTAATCGATGATTGCTAACATTAAATTATATAAAAGTCGAAGTTCAATCTGAAAAATTAAAGAATTAAAAAAAGGAAAAATTTATTCCTAACTTCACGCTTTCGCTTCGAGAAACAAGATAAATTTAAGATTAATAAAATTAAATTGTAATTCTCAAGGATAGAAACATTAAATCGATGATATGGTATAAAAATTAAAAATAATAAGAAACAAATTTCCTCACATCTATTTCCGTTCCAAAAAATGAAATCAATTTAAATTGAATTAAGTTGAATATGGTTCCCAAAGCGATAATAAGATAAAAAATGAAAGATAAAAAATATTTTCCTACATCTATTTTCGTCTCAAGAATCAGAATAAATTTAGAAAAATACAGAGCGTATTTCTCGAGAAGAAAATTTCTAAAATCAATAACAAAGTAAAGAAAAATAAAATAAATAATAAAAAGTTTTCGCTTAAACATTTTTTTGAGAATCGAAATAAATTAAAACAGGAAATATGAAACATGATTCTCGAGACGAAAATTTCCAAAATCAATAATAGGATAAAGAAAAACAAAGAGCTCAAGATTTTCGTTGCCGGTGATCTGACCGATCTGGCAAAAGCCAAAAGAGTAAAAACAAACAACGGAAAGAAAACAATCCCTTCTCGATCCCCTAGAAATCCCGTTGAAAATCCGCTAGAAATCCCGTTGGAAATCTCGTTGAAGCTGTCAACTTTGACAATCTTCGGAAGGTCAAATCGGATCCATGGACAATCAAATGTCAGAAAGATTTCGAAATCTGTCAAAAACACCAATAATTTCATTGTTGAAGAATTAAACTTTTTTATTGAAAGATTCCCTAGGGATTCTGAGATTAAGGAATTTGTCAATCGATTTTTCAACTTGAACATCCTCGAGAACTTTTGTGAGAGCAAAAGTGAACATGAGAGCTTCTTGGAGAAAGTTTAAAATAGGATGAGTCAAAACTCAATGATCTTCAGTTTAAGTAAACTTTTAGATGCAAAATCACTGTAATTAAAATAAAAACTGTTTTCATGAAGTTAGGATTTAAATTTAATCATAAAATATAAAATTATAACTAAAATCAAAAATAATTCATGAAAAATTCCTTCGAAATGATATTTAAATATCATAAAAGTAAATAAAAAGTCTCGACACGATATCCAAATAACTTATAGAGATGAATAATCTGGACACGATATCAAAGTTTTTTATGAAAAAAATGAGAAGCTCCGATGTAAACTCTAGATCCTTTTTGTAAAAAATATGAGTATTCTTGACGTAATGTCTGGATCTTAATAAAAATAAATAAAAAACTGTAAAGTGATATTGAAATACTTTGTAAGAATAAATAAACGGTCTCGATGTGACTTCTAGATTTCTATAGAAATACACGTGGGTAGTCTCGACGTAATGTTTCGGCTTTGATAAAAATAAATAAACAATTGTGATACCACATTGAAACATTTAATGAAAACAAAAAAGTGGTCTTAAAACGATGTTTAAATATTTAATAAAAGAAAGGATAAATGGTCTCGACACGATGTCTGTCTTATTAGGAATAAATGTGAATATTTCCGATGTAATGTCTGGATATTAGTAAAAATAAATAAAAGATTTTGGAATTTCAATGGAAATAAACAAGCGATATTAAAATATCTAATGAAGAAAAAGAAAAAACGATCGAGACACGATGTCTAGGTTTCTATAAAAATAAATGTGAGTAGTCCCGACGTGGTGTCCAGCAACCTTATCCATCTATACAAACACATTCCATCCTTTTTTCACCGACGATTTAGCGATTCCAAATCCAAACATCATTTTTTAAAATATAATCCAAGCTTTTTTAATCAAATGAATCTCGAAAACTGATGAGAATTAATCGAAGATAAAAAGAAACAAAAAGCTTGTTCTCGAGTTAAACAACAACTGAAGGAAGCTTGTCCAAAAATTCAATCGGAATGTGCGCAGTCTCCGTGTCCTCGTCAATCCCCTTTATTCGACGTCTGTCTTGATGTTCTCGATGGTGACTGGACGTCTTTCATCAACGTTCCCGATGGCGAGTCAACGTCTTTCATCGACGTTCTTGATGGCGATCAGAGACGCACTGCGCAAACAATCAATTTTTCTCCTCCCCCTCTTTCGCCAAAAACCTTTTTGTTGGTCAATTTCGAGTTCAAACCGACTCGATACTTTTGCGGGACAATTCAAGAACAGGATATGTTGAATTCTTCATTTTGAAATTGAAACTAGAAAAATTTTTATTTATTATTTTCGAGAAAATTCGTCGCGAACCTACTTTTGGCGAAATAAGGACCAAAGTCAATCTTTATTTCTGCTAAATGGCTTTAAAACAATAGACTCATCTGGAACTATCATTGAAAAATAAAAAATAAAGGTCAAAATCCTGGCACAAAAATACTTTTTATTTTAACATTCCAGAGCTTATTTTTGGCAAAATGAAAAAAAATATTCATTTTCTATTTCTGGAAAAAGATCACAACACAAAGAAAGTATTCAATCCATTGTTCTTAAACCATTTTTGGTGAAATAGGAAAAACATTGATTTCCTACTTCTGAAAAAAGATCCTATCACGAAAACACTATTCAATCTGCTGTCCCTAAATTATTTTCGACGAAGATGAAAACGAACGTTAATTTTGTTTTTAATCAAATTGGACACCATTCCGAAAATTCGTAACTTCTTGATTACAGGATGTTTTTTTAATTAGACGATTAACGAATGGCTTTTCTGGACTCTTTTTTCCTAAAAAAGTTTATTGGATTATAACGAAATTGGGTGAAATTTAGAAAACAGGAAAAAATAGCCTGCAAGAGGAATCTGAAGTCTTCAAAAAATGGAAATACTGTATTTTTAAATTTATTCTTTTTTAAATGGTAGAATTTAAAATTTATATTCTAAAATCATGGACTTCTAAGATTTCTTTTGAAGATTTTTAACCTTGAATTTCATGAGGATTTGATTCTAAACAAAATGAGTTATTAACTTCTGGAGTGATTTGATGCCTCGGGTTTTCTTTCTTGAAGAATTGGAACTAACGAAGTATAGAATCCATGTATATCGAGTATTAGATTCATCCATATGAAGAATCAGATTCATGTATACGGATCTTACAAAGTCTCATCATCTGATAACAATTGATTGAAAAAAATAGAAGATTTTTTTTGAAAACATTTCTGTCATTGATGACAACATTCCAGGTCACCGGAAGTAGAAAAGGTCACTGATCACATCATGGGGGGAAATGCTTTTTTCATATTATTGGCAAATTTCTTTTGGCGAAATAGTTTGAGTTAGGTCATTAGGAGTTCGATTTTTAAATGTATATATAGTCATTGAATCCTTAAAATGTTTCCGGAAATCGAATACCAGATATCGTCATTGCAAAATACGAGGTTAATCTCGATCTTGAAAGATTGGAGGTTGTGATGAATTTACTTTTTCGAAATATGAATTAAATTCAATACTAAAATCAGGTGAATACACGAGAGAATTTATTTTTATCATAAGATTTCAATAAAGTTGGTTTTTTGTATAAAACTTCTGAAAATGGTGGTGATTTTATCTGACCTCAAGCATGGACAAAAATGAGTACCAAAATCTGTCGAATAATCGAGTGCATTTAATTCCCTATTGCGAAAAATTCGCGAATCATGACGATTTTGTTGTTCCTAAGCACAAAATCCAGATGAACTTCGAACGAAATTTAAAATCAAACAAGCAGTTATTCGATGTGATTGTTTCTCATTTATGATGGCACTATAAAAATTTGATACTTGAGAAAATTTTAAATTCTTATTCATGATAAAAATATTCAACTTTTTCTACAAAGTCATGATTTTTGAAAGTTTATTAATATTTTTGTTTTTATCAATGACCTTTGATACATCTTTATGGTTTTCTGAAGTTGTGAAATCATCAGGATATTCCAAGAGTTGAACAATAACTGCTTTGAGGATATATTTATCATGAAATTAGCTTACTGTGGAAAAGTGCCTCATCGACAAGGTTCAAAATGTACTTCTTCGACAGACTTTTAAAAGTAAATTTCTTCAAGATTAAAAACAATTTTTTCTTATTATTTATTTTTCTGCAAACTCGGAAGTAATTTTTGTCCATTGTTTATTTTCCATCTAAAGGAATCAATTTTTTATGACAGTTTATGATTGAAGAAACTTTTTTTTACAAGAAACTATGATTAAAAGAAAAATTGCTCTACAAAGTCCATAGCGAGCAAAAATTCCTTGTAGCAATCCATGATTGGAGGAACATTTTTTATAATAGTCCATGATTGGGGAAGAATTTCCGGTCCCGACGAACAGAAAAACCGTGAACAACCTGTAAAACAGAATAATTATCCCCAGGCAAGAAGCTTATCGATGCATCCAACGTTGCGAAAAATTCCCGAAGTACTCGGAGAGAAAAAGGATAAAGGAAGGTTTATAAATGACCACTTTGGACCTTCTTCGCTTTCTTTGGAAACACTCGAAGGGTCGAGAACTTCGAAAATGAGGATAATTTTTCATTTCTCCACTATATTTCTATTTTTAATTAATGTCCATATTAATTTTGTCAGAGCAGCTTTACCTAGTGCACAGATTACGGTAGAACCTTAAGTTTTTGTAAATAGAGTTATTGTGTTTTTCAAGGTGTACGTGTCAGCGGAGAATCCGGTGTCAGTCCAGCAGTTGGTGGTGGGCAGCATTCAGCCTCTCGAACAGGTACGGTAATAGACAACCTCCGGAAAATTATTCATTCAAACAATAGTGTTCTTTCTTATTTCGTCAAAAGCAATTCGAGAATAATATTTTCGTGTTAAGATTCTTTTTCGAGAAGAAAGGGGTAAAGTTCATCCTCACTTCGTCAAGTGGTTCGAGAACACTGAAGTGACTGGAATTTCCCTATCGAGATCTCGTTTTTCAACTTTGATTTCAATTTTTAATCATGATTTTGAGATTATTTAATAAAAGAATCCAAATTAATTCTTCTTTTGTCAAAGTTTATAATGAATTTTTATTGCAAAAATTGGACTTTTAGGGATCAGCCTTGACATCTTCCGTGACGCTGATCCAGGATAATGGATATTACATGGTCGTGGATTCTCCTTCAGCTACAGACATCTCGGCAAAGGAGCAAATGCTCAGAGGATTGAACAGTGCCAGGGTTTATCCCGGGGTCATTCAGATGGTGCTCAACACTCATGGACATCCAGATCACTTTGTGAGTTTTATTTAAATATTTTTTTAAACTCTGTTTCCAGGGCCAAGGAAACTTTTTTCCGAATGCTCGTCACTTTTTTGCTAGTTACGAATACACGGGGACGAACTACATCAAGACAGAACTCTATTCCGCTGATGTGATGAACGTGACAAAGAACATCCAACTTTGGAACACTCCGGGGCACACCAATCAGGACGTCAGCGCTATCGTCAAAAACGTTCCCTGCTGCGGAACAATAGCCGTCGCTGGAGACCTCTTCTACACGGAATCCGACGCTGTGGGGAACACCACAGATCAATGGAAGGCGGATGCTTGGAATCCCGGATTAGGAATGAAATATCGAATGAAAGTTATTTGTGAAACGGATTGGATCATCCCAGGTCACGGGAAAATGTTCAAAGTCACGGAAGCAATGAGGAAACTCTACAATTGCAGCGAGAATACTGTCAATGTCAGCACTGCAGCAACTACGGTTTCAGCAACGACACCATCAACAACTCCATCAACTATTCCGTCAACTGTTCCGCCAACGACTTCGTCAATTGATGTTATTTTTTCAAGTTCGTCGACTCCTCCACTTATTACTCCAGAGGATTTCCCTACCCCTCCTCCGTTGGAAGATCCGGGAAATGCACTCCATGACGAAATGCTCATCCCCTCTTCTACGAACCCCACTCCGAATCCCCAAGCCTACGTCACGGTGGATCACTGGCAGCACAGACAAAATCTAGATGTCCCAGAGAATCAAGAAATTCCAGTAGCAACGGGTCCCGTCGCCAACGGGCTTTACGCGGTACAAACAGGAGTCCAGATCCCCTTGGCAGGACATCTGGCTTACTTTCCAGCTCCTCCTCCGGCCATCACGGCGATCCAGGCACCTCAAACAGGAATCATTCATCATCTTCCTGTTTATCCCATTAGGTCTCCGCCAATTCATCCCCCTGGAGGTCAGTTTTTTTATCCGAATGTTGCATGCATATTGTGAATTTAAATTTTAACTGTTTTTTAAGCTGAAATTTGTTTTTGAATTATATTTTTGCGGTAAAAATGAAATAATTTCAGCAGTGATTCTCCCGATGGTGGAATCCGCGGCGACGAATCTTATTTCTTACTTGAATGCTCCTCAATTTCAACAACAAATTCAATCAGGGTCCCGACCACCTCCAGGGTACTTCGACTTCATACGGAAAGCATTCCACAAATTTACGGTAATTTTCGATAAAATTTAGTTTTTACCTAAAAATTGGCTTCAGAATACTGATCCCGTGGGTACTGTAGTCAAGAACACAGAAACTTCGTCTTCTGGGAAGGAGAACTAATTATGGAAATTATTAAAATTTACGCGTAAAAAAGTAATTAAGAAATAAAATTCTATGATATTTTCGAAGGTTGTTAAAAATTAATTTTTTGTTGAAGTTTTTATGATTTTGGTTTTTTCATTTTTTGGATTCTCAATTTATTAATTCTGCCGATTACAATAATTATAAAAATTAGAACTATAATAACTTCACCAGGTTAATAATAATCTATCTAAAAAGAGAAAGTATATGAAGCTCCATTAAATAAAACCGATATCGACTTGTCTGGAAAGATCATCAACAGTCTTGAACTCGACTCGAGGGAAGATTTCCTTGACACTCTCCTCTGCTGCCGTTGGGATCACCATGGCTCTTCCACACTTCGATTCATCAAAGAGATCCAGATAAAGACTTCCAACTGATTTCAGAACATCTTCTGGAGTG
>VOSG01000543.1:0-21807 GCA_009761265.1 Halicephalobus sp. NKZ332 | reverse complement strand
ACGACTGGATCTTGTTTTTGAAGTAGAGTTCTCGTTTGATCCCACTATTCTTCCAGTAATCAAGAAAATAGACTATTTGGCAAATGTTCTCGGTGTTATCTGAATTTTTATATTTCTATTTTTATTAATGTGGTTGGAATAGTAATTATTTTTGGATTAAAACATGATTGCTAGACATTAAGTTCGTCATCGACTATAACTTAAATATGACGAAAGGATTTCACACAATCGACATTCGAACGAGGAAGTGGCGTTTGTCGTCGGTTGACCCTTTGATTGGATTCTTTTTCTATTTTTGCGCAAAGCTTTTCATTTCGCACCAAGAGAAATCGAGACTGTTGACTTAAATCTGATTTTTCCTTGAATTAAAACCGTAAATTTTAAATTTAATTTTTACAATAGGTTATAAAAGCTTTGATGCTTTGGCATTATTTAATATTGACTTTGAGATTTCTAAAGTAGGAATTGAGGATGGAGAAATCCGATAAATTTGGTGACGAAATTGGGGATTTCGGGTTTTGACCAGACAATTGGACAGCTTACCCGATTTTTGGTCTAGTTTTTTTTGTCGAAGGTGACTACATTTTAAATTGAAATGTGAACTTTTCGTGGCGAGATACAAACACTTGAACTTTTTATGATGAGACACGAAGATTCGCACTTTATAAAATGATAAATGGCCCATGTCTCAAAAATGCTAGAATAAATTGTATCTCGGGATAAAAGTTTTGTAGAGAATTCTATTTTCAATATTTTAAATATTTGAATTCTTATTTTCTTTGATTTTGAATCGATGACCCAAAAAGTGAAATCTAGATGAATCTCGAGGAATAGACTGAGTATCTTCCCGAAAATCTTTATTGCCAGAACAGTATCGTCATTTTTTGTAGGTCCTCTTTTGACGAGATTCGGAAGATGATTATGAGATAAAATAAAATAAAATTAGATCGGATGAAATAAAATTGAGTAAATTAAAATGAATTTTATTGAAATAAAATGAATTAAAGTGAATTTTACTGAAATAAAATAAAACGAAAAAATCAGATCCTTTGAGAAATCTGGAATCTATATTTAAAACATTTGAATTTCCTTGATTAAAATCGAAATATTATAAAAGTAAAAGAACTTTTTTCAAAGTTTTGTAATATGAAAAAATCCTTTTTTTGTAATTTCTTTGCATCGAGGTCATTTCTACAAAAAATTAATGTTTGTTCTTCCGCTTCGAGACTCGAGCTCCGTAGAGGAAAGTTGACGTGTTTATTTTTTTCCTTTCGGGACCTGAGTTTTGAAAAAATTTGACATGTCCATTTCTGTTTCGAGACCTGAGTTATAAAAAGAAAAATTGGTCTGTTTGTTCTTTCCATTCAAGACCTAAGTTCTGTAAAGAAAAGTTGATCTGCTTGTTCATTCCTTTCAGAATCTGTTTTTAGGAAGAAAGTTGACATGTCCGTTTTCCGTTTCGAGATCCAAATTTTAGGAAGTGGACATGATGTTTATTTTCGTCGAGACCCAGATTCTAGAAGAAAAATTGATCTGTTTGTTTTTTCGTTCCAAGACTCTAGTTTCGTCAGGTTGACATGATATTTTTTCCTTCAAGACCCGAATTCCATGAAGATTGATGTTTTCATTTTTCGTTTCGAAAAGCAAGTTTTAGAAAAGTTGATGGTTTCTCTTTCTTTTTGAGGCTCAAGTATTAAGCAGAACCATCTTTCCGTCTTGAGACCCAAACTTCGGAAGAGAGAATCCATACCTTCGCCTTAAGGTTCGAATTGGAAAACAAAATCCTATCTTTTCGCCTTCGAAGGCTTAAATTCTAGAAAGAAAAGTTGATCTGTTTGCTTTCCGTTCCGAAATTTGAGTTTTATAAGAACTTGACATGGTTTTTATTTTTCGTTTCGAGATTTGAGTTTTGTAAAGAAGACCTAGTTGACATGAAATGGTGTTGGATTTCAGCGACGATGAGTAAGCAACCGGATGAGCGCTTAGTTCTTCTTGAATAAATAAATATTTTCGCTATAGGATTTAGAAAAAAATTTCTACAATTGTTCCTCTACTTTCGGTGTGAATTTTCTGCAAGAACGAAATTTTTAAATTTCTTAAAATTGAGTATTTTTGCTGTGAAAGTTCTATTTTTAAAATTGTCAGAACTTTATTTATACTGTAAGTCTAGATTTCAATTTCGAGAAAAGTCAGATTTTCGAAGCTTTAAAAATAAAGGTTCTTACGACGAAAACTTTAAATATTTTCGAGGCAATTACTTTCCACCTTCAACTTGAAAGATACCAGATTTTCTCTCATCCGTAAGTGAATGTTTTTGCTGTAAAAGTTATTTTTGGAAATCTTCAGAAAAATGTCTTTTTTTGTTTGAATTTAAATTTTGAACTTGAGAAAAATCAAATGTTTTTCTTCCTCTTCGGAAGAACAGTCAGTCCACAACGTTTCTAATCCATCAAAATCCAATGAGATGAAAAACCTCTTGTGACAAGAACAAAGTCGCTCTTCATTTTATTTTTCGCGAGAATTTGCAATCAGTTTTGCAACGCGAAATCAATTGAAAGGTCAAGGACTCAAATTAGCTGACTTTATCGATCCATTTAAGGACGAGGTCGATGCCGATCGATTAGGGCACGGATCGACAGGATGAGGGCGGAGCCACCTTGAATTGTCAAAGTCTAAAATCTCGTTGACCACGACAAGTTGGACGAACGCGCGAACGGATGTGCGTGAAATAGAAAGAATTATTGCACATAATAGAGAGACTAGTCGCGCGTGAGAGAGAAAGAGGACGACCGCCCGTGCAAGGTGAATGAGACCGTCATTCCCTTCTTGAGCCTCCAACTTGATCGAGAAAACCTTTTCTTGACTGTTGAATATCTTACCTTTTCCCCATTTTTCCTTTTTTTTCCACTTTTCTTTTTTTACTGTTTTCATCACTATTAATAATTGGTATACAACTTGATCTAAAAAATTTCTTTAATGAAAGTATCTCACCTTCACCTCTTTCCATCTTTCTACTTTTTTATTCTTCATAATTGAAATATAGGACTTAATCGTGAAAACCTTGAATGAGAATATCTTTTCTATTTTTCTCTTTCCATAATTGAACTCCACGAATTCATTGTAAACACTTTTTCTGTTGTAAATATTTTTTTTTCTAATTTTTACTATAACTTTCCAAATCTTTTAATTGTTTTCTTTATTCTTCTATTTTTCATAATTAAAGTTTACAATTTAATGGAGAAGATTTTTCTTTATTTTATACAGGTTTTACAACGTGGTCGAAATACTGATTCAAATATCTTACTTTTTTGATTTTTTATTTCCTATAATTGAATTGTACGACTTCATCAAGACAATTTTCCATTACACCGAAGATTTTATTTTTCCAATTTTTTATGTTCTATAACCAGGGACCTCCAACTCGATCGGAAACAATTTGGCTATAAATATCTTTCTGTCATTTTTTAACTTTTAAAATTGTTTTATTTTTGAGTTAAAAATTTCCCTTATTTTCCACAATGAGAATCTACAAATTGATCTAGAAAGTATTCTTTGAATTAAATTTTTTCCACAGTTAAAATCTTCCAGAATTTAAATTTAGAGTTCTATTTTGGAAATCCGTGTCAATACAACGCAATAAAAATTCATTTAATTTCTATATGTTTTAGAGAAGTTTTTTATTTCTATAACTTAAAAACCACTTTCGATCTCCACAATAATACACTTTTTTACAATTATGTGGTTACTATTCCGTGACGGATTTACTTTTTTCCACTCACGTATCGATTTCAGGTTGTCGAGTAAATCCGACGACTAAAATGAATTCAACGGGTTCCCAAATCCTCGTTCTGGCTTTATCTCAGAACAATCAACTCCAGGGCTCCCCTGTTCCAACGGCTTCTCCAAGTTCCAATTCCCCCACAGATTCTGAATCCAGTCAGCAGAATCTTCAAAAACAACTCCAAATCGCCTATTCCGTCGTGAATTTCCCGGACTCGAACGAGAATCATGAAATTCAGGAATTCGAAAGTCTGAATGTGAAGTCGGATTTGGAAAGCGTAAGTTAATTTCTTAAGGTAGAAATATTTAAAGCTTAGAAGTTTTTTCGGTTATTATTTCCTAGATTTCGATACATGCTTTTAGGAGTTTCTAGAATCACACAAATATGAAGTTTAATCATCTCTGATTTCAATCAGAGAACTCTAGAAATTCTTGTCGAAATACTTTGCAACGACGTCAATTTGTCATTATCAATCTCAAAAAATTCCAATAATTCATATTGATATACTTCTGTAGTCATATCAGTTTTTTGTTAAATTACCGAGAATTCTAGTCTCGATCGAGGAACTTCGAAAACTCGTGTTGGGACGTTTCTGAAAAAAACATCAATTTGTTATTTTAGAAGTTTTCTGAATTTTATTGAATCTAATTTTTTTCGAGAAAAAGGGGCATGACCGTTTTCTGTGACAGGACAATCGATGGACCTTCTTTCCTTTTCGATTTTCTATTGCCCGTTTTTCCTTTTTTTTCAATTACGAAAATTTTTCACGAGAAAAAATTGACCTTGCAAATTGATTTTTTTATTGAAATCTATCGAAATAAATTTCCAGTTGGGATCTCTCGCTTCAAAATGCAAAGGAATTCTCGCTACGAACGAGGACATTCGTCAAATTCTTCATCCTTCTGGGGTTACTGCAAGAGATGAATTTTGGCAACTTCCTTCAGTTTTCTACTCCTTCATCAACGCCGATCCGCTTTTGCTTCTTCTTTACAGTAATGAGAAAAACTCCGAAAACAACAACAACAATGAAATGACTTCATCGAGTCTTCAAGACAGAGTTAGACTCATGGTCGCTGCCCTCAGACATTGTTCGTTTTTTATTGGGATAATTAAAATTACCTGAACTTTTGGAATAGTTTTTATTTCTTAAATTTATTTTCGGATTTTAGGTCAAGTGGATCTGGATAACTACATCGAAAAAGTCCAGGAAGGTTATATCCCCGGGGTTTGTGTCGATGGATTCATCGATAGTGGCCTCGTCGTCAGAACTAGAGGACTTCCGTGGCAGGCCAGTGATCAAGATGTGGCTTTGTTCTTTGCTGGATTGAATATTGCTCCGTAAGTTTTATTCTCCAAATTATATTAAGCATTATTAATAAAGGTTTAAATATTACAATGAAAGAAAAAATTCAATGTTTTGAAATTACATTGACATTTATTTTTTTCCATGGTTTTTTCGACCTTTTTAGATTATGGAAAAGTGTTACAAGACATCATCTATAGTAGTTAACCTAATTGAGGGATCTTTATAGCACAAATCACGGTAGAAATATGAAAATGATGTGCATTCGAAAGAAAATTAAATTTCGCACCGATTAGCATTTTGTTCGGAACACTATAATTACTATGGCATCCTTTTTAAGTAACATTGACACGTTTTTTTAAGTATTTCCTAGAGGTTGATTGAGGTAGTTATTTAAATTTCAGAAGATTTGTTTTAAAAAATTAAACTTCACGCTGCTTGGCATTTTGCTCTCAATAGCTTAATATACCGTAATACCCTCTTTTTGGGATGATCTTTGACACAATATTATTTTTAAAGTCCTACAATTCAATTGAAGTAATTGGGATAATTTCAGAGGAGGTGTTGCACTTTGTCTCTCTGCCGACGGTCGACGTAACGGGGAGGCCATCGTCAGATTTGAATCTCGATCTCATCGAGAAATGGCTCTAGCAAGACATCGTCAATTTCTTCATAATCGCTATATTGAAGTATATAGAGCAACAGGAGAAGATTTCCTTAAAGTTGCTGTTGGTAAGGATTTTTTTTATTCAATTTAATTTTGGTTTTTGTTTTCTCTTCATTTCCTGTGTCTCGTTTTTGGGTTCTCGTGAAATCCGACCGGTGTAAATTTTAAAAGAGAAGCCGCGAATGTCAGAATTATTATTCTGTGGCTCGATCTTGATTGACACAGCCTGGTCTTTTGCACACACACGCAAAAGCAAACTGTCAGCTCCCTCAAATCTCTCACAAATTGATTTCCTTTTTATTTCGACTAATAGATTAATTTCCTTTTAGAACTAAACCCATTTCGAAAAATTGAATCTCTCTCGAGAATAGAAATTTTAAAAAATTGGTTTCGTTTTAGGACTAGAGATTTTTAGAAAGTGATTTCTTTTCATGATCGAGGATCGAATTCCTCTCGAGACCAGAACGTTTCGGAAATTGGTTTCGTTTTACAATAAGAAAATAAATTCCGAAAGATTTCTATTTCTGTTTACTAATAATTAATTACTTTCTAGGATCAGATATGCAAGCAGTCCAATTCGCATCAAGACAAGCAGCAATGATCGTCCGGATGAGAGGTCTTCCTTTCGACTGTACAGAATCCCAAATTGAAGCATTCTTTGCTTCTGATGGAGAATATCACGGAATAATCGAACAAGGAATACTCTTCGTTTCAAGACCTGATGGGAGACCGTCTGGTGACGCATTTGTACTTTTCACTGATGATGCTTCAGGAAAAAGGGCATTGGCAAAGCACAAGAACAGAATTGGAGCGAGATACATCGAACTTTTCAGAACTACTCAAGCTGAAGTTCAACAAGTTTTTAATCGGTCTTTGAGGACTCCTCCTCAGGTAAGTGATTTTTAAATAAAAATATTGATTTTTAAAAAACTGAACTGAGATCAGAGCAAAAACGTGGTTGAGAAAAATTTTGATGAAAAAGAACTATCGAAAAGTCCCACAATATCGTAATCTAGAATTTTTTTCAAAGTTAAATCCCCTAAGAATTGAGATTTTGATTTAAATTGTGTTTTCAGACGGGTCTCCAGCACTTGCTTCCGACAGTTCTTCCTCATCCGAAACGGGACTGTATCCGTCTCCGCGGTCTTCCTTACGAGGCCGGGGTGAAGGACGTTGCGGACTTCCTCGGTCCTCACTCGAGACACATTGCCTTCCAAGGTGTCCATATGATCTACAACAACCAAGGTCATCCTTCTGGAGAATGTTTCATCCAGATGGACTCTGAAAATTCAGCTGCTTCTGCTTCTGGTTCAATGCACAACAAGTACATGGAAATTGGAAAGAAAAAGAGATACATAGAAGTTTTCCAATGTTCCCCTGAGGAAATAACGAGTATTTTGACTTCATCGAGTGCGGGTCAAGTATCCCCGAATACGGCTTCTGTCAGTTCAGCAAGTTCATCTGGATCAATCTTTGCAAATCCAGCTCTACTGCCTCAAGCACTTCCCTTGCAGGCTTTCAGAGCAACAGCCCCGGCTCAGATAAGTCTCTTCGGAAATCCACAGAACCCCACTTTGGCCTTGGCAGGAACCGCTCCTTTCTTCCACCCTGCCCAAGCCCTTACTCCAGACCAAATCATCTTCTCTCAATTCAACCAATATCCCATCTACTCCCCCGAACAACTCCAACTTGCCCAATTAGAAGCTAATACTCAAAATGCGGCCCTTATTCAACAACAATTGGCAGCGGCCCAACTTCATCAACAACTCTCAGGTGCCCCCTCGGAGTTCATCCCCATAAGCTCAACCCTCATCCACACTTGACAGTATTCTTCGAAAATTCCAATACTTGTATTATTTCTATCTTTTAAGTTTTCTGTGATATTTTTAAATGGAGCCTCGGTGCCCGAAGTCTGTGATCGAAGTTCATATTAATATTCACATCAATTAACACCAATGTTAATGGTAATATTAATGTTGGTGTTAGTACAAATATCAGTATTAATACATCAATGCTAATATTAATATGCAGACCAATGTTGATGTTGACTTTGATGTTGGTATCAACGTCATTGTTAGCATTAATATCAGTGTCCTTGTTAATATTAATATCGACATCAGTATCAGTATTAATATGAACGTTAATGTCAGTGTCTTAATTTATTCCATCGCATTTTGGTCACTTTATGAATCTTTCACTTGTCGAAATTAATTTCGATTAATTTATCGATAAAATTAGAAATAAAATAATAAATTTAATTTGGCGATCGTTCCTTTGTTTATCTTTTAAAACAGCAAATTTGTGTTTGTTTAAATGGAAATTTCAAACAAACTGTAGTGTTTCTATAGCTTGGAGATGAGCATTTGAAATCCGTTGTTCTTGTTTAAAACGTGTTTCAGCGTGAAATCGGATGAACATGGGAGATTTCATATATCGAAAGTTAAAAAATGTGAGGGAAATCTCTGTTTGTTTTACAAAATATTTTCCTAAAAAAGAATTAGGTGGATATGAGACATGTCGTGTATCGAAATTTCAAAATCATAAGGGAAGTTCCTATATTTACTGTTTATTAAGTATCATTCTTGGAAGATGAAATCAAGTGGGTATGGAGAATCTCATGTACCAAAAATTATTAAAATTATTTCCAAAGGTAAATCACCGAGTCCTTTATTAGATTCCACAAGTCCCAAATTACGATTGCCGAGCTTTCAGAAAACAATAGATTCAATCTCATGGACCTTCAAAATCCGAGTTTGACCAAATTTAAACCATTCTCCGGTTGTTCAGGACGTTTTCCAAGAATCTCAGGGCTTCTTCAGAAACTGTTTTCAGATGCTGTTTAATCGCATCTTGACGCTCTGGAATTCTACTGGATTTCATGAGTCCATTTCTTTCTAAATCTCCTTCCAGTTGATTATCAATTTCTTCCTGGACATCTGGATCATCCTCAAATTTCACAAACTCTTTTTCTTCAAAATCAGAATTCGATCGACATTCGCATTTTCCCCTCTCTTCTGGAAGATCTTCGGAATTCAGGAATCTTGGGGACTCTCGGAATTCTTTCAGCTTCATTTGATGCATTGGATTCACGAAGAAAAGTTCGATAGGCCCGTCATTCTCCTCCAAGCCCGACCTGCTGCCTCTGTAGAGGGCTCCTCGGATGGAGAATCCAACTTCCACCAACATCAAAAAAACTAGAAAAATAAATAATTTTAAGTTTAAATATCGAAAATAAAAACCTTACCTAGAAAAAATAAAACAAAACGGGCCATTTCGAAGGAGATTTTCGAGATCTGGACGACTTAAATATTTTATATAAATTGTTTTTTACTATTCATGGGATCCTGTAATTGCGTCTTTTATCTTTTATTCCTCTGTGAAAAATCATCCTTTTTTATAGATTTTTAAATTACATTTCTCCTTTACAATATTTTTAAGTCGAATCTTTATTTCTTCAAATACTATTTTTAAATTAAAAAATTTTAAGATGCGATTTCTAATTAAAGTTTTTATTTTACAAATTATATTTTTCTTTCATAAAACTATTTTTATCAAGATTTACTTTTTTATGAAAACTTTTTTTGTTTGTGTCAAGGGTCGATCGATGAAAAGAAAGACGTGAGCTTCTCGAGAAAAGAAGCTCCCGCGCAAACAAGACAGGCTCGACCGGGATCTCAGAGGTCCTAGAGATCTCAGAAATCCCATATATCCCAGAGCTTTGTCTGTGTCTCGTGTATTCCCTAAAAATATGGACAAGCTCGAATTGGTGAGTTTACCTGGCCGCGGAAGAGCGGAAGCCCTGAGGATGTTGCTGATCGTCTCGAAGACTCCTTTTGTGGATCACAGGGTGAATTTAATTCAGTGGAAAGATTACAAAAGAAGAGAACATCTCCCAGAAGACACGAAGCTCCCGTTGATGAGAATCAATAACAAGAGAACCATCGTGGGTTCCGTGGAGATCGGGAGGTTCGTTGCTCAGCAAGTCGGTCAGTTTATTTACATTATTACAAATAAGAAATTACTTTTTAAAAACTCGTGCAAAAAAGTAAAATCCATGTCTTCTTTACGAGAAATATTTTTATTAGTCATATTTAAGAAAACATAAATCAATACCCTTAAGAAATAACCTCAACACGTATTTGGAGCACCAAGAAACTTTTGTGATTTTGTTCTAGTAATTTGGACAATTTAAGAAACTCTGATTTTGATCAACTTTTAATATTGTAAAATTCCAGGTCTATGTGGAAAGACAAAAACAGACGAAAGCGAAATCGAGGAAATCGTCACCATTGTCGAAAATCTCCAGCCTAACCTGACTCCAGTTCTTCGAGCAGCTTTGGCGAAGGATTTTATAAAAAGAGTATTTATTTTGGTAATTTTCACAACTAAAACCGAATTTGCAGAAAGAATCCTGGGCCGAATACAAAGACTCGACTTTGGCTCCAGTGCTGGCAATTTTGACAGAAAAACTCGGAGACGAAGTCTTTTTCGTCGCACACCGTCTCACGTGGGCGGACATCGTCGTCGCAGAAGTCCTTTCCCGTTTCTCCAACTGTTTCGACAGCAACTTCATCCACAACCATCCGATCTTGAAAAACCACATGATGATGATCGAAAGAGAACCTACCTTGGCGAGATACATCGCCGACCGACCTTCTTCCATGTTCTAAATTTTAATCAACAATGTAGCTCTTAAATTTATAATACTCCTGGCTAATTGGAAAATAAAGAATTTTTTATTGCATTATGACAGAATTCTGAAGGAGCAAAATCCCAAAAAAGAACTTCTGGAGGTGTGGAATTATAAAGCGATTAGATTTTAAATAAAGTTATGGAAAGATGAAATCCAGAAGTATCGAGATTCTGAAAAATGAGCTTCTGGAGGAATAGCATTGCAGGAAAATAAAGTACTGAGAGAAAAAGATTCTAAAATAATAGAAATTTAAGAAATAAAGTTACGAAATCCTACAAACGCGGCTTCCTGGTCTCGTCGCGAAAACTCATGTGAATCGATGTTGGAAAAAAAATTCGTTGTTGTTGACCTTTGTTTTTCTCGTAACTTCATGTAGTTTCCCCTTCTTCTGTCGAGTAATCAATTACTACCTTGGTTGCTATGACCACAGTGGTGTTAAACTAAATTTACTGTAAAATCTGCACTTTCTTTCCTTTTTTTTTGTTTTTGCGTGTGATGTTTAAATTTGCAAACTTTTTACGATTGTAGTCATTTTTGTTTTCCAGAATTTCATGGACGAGGAAACTAATACCCCTGGTCCAGTAGTTGATGATAGTCCTCAACCTGGGCCCTCGGGGAAGAACGAACATGGAAACGAAATTCTGGTGAACGCTGACGACGACGACAGGTGGAACGAAGGCGGTATTTTTTGTTGTTCTGTTTTCATATATCAATCCTCTTATTTTAGACATTTGTCGAGTCTGCAGGAACACCGGAGAGGAGTCTCCTTTGTTTCACCCATGTCTTTGTACGGGAAGTATCAAGTATGTTCATCAAAGTTGCTTGTTGGAATGGCTGAAGTACAGCAAGAAGGATGTCTGCGAGCTCTGCAACCACAAGTTTATTTTTCGTCCAGTTTACCGAGAAGACATGCCGGAAAGGTTGCCGATGTTCGAGATTGCATTCGGTGAGTAATACTGGTATTAGTTTCAGTCTTGAAAAGTTAATTTCCAGGATTGTTCTCGATTGTGAAAAGGTATTTCCTTCTTTTCCTAACTTATTGCTTGGCTGTCTTCTGCTGGCTCGGAATAGTCCCCTTGATTGCCTGTCGGGTCCACAGGATGGTCTTCGAGGGCAACGTCCTCAACTCCTTCAGCAACTTGTATTCACTGAACGTGACTTCTATTGCAATGTTATTTACTCCTGAACATGTCGCGATGGACATCATGAGAGGATCTGCGATTGTCGCTATCTTCCTCTGCACTTTCATTCTTTTGGTGTTTCTGAGAGAACAGATCGTCAATGGTGGTCCTCCTGAACTTTTCAATTTGGAAAATATTCCGGAAGAAGATCCACAAGAACCTCAAGTCGAAGCCCAAGGAATCCAGGAACAACCCGACAGATTGGATCTTGGATTACGTGATATGGGAAGGCACGAACCTGTAGGTTTAGTCAATAGGAATAGAGGAATCCATTATTTTCCGGAGCAAAGAGAAGCAGAAATTGGAGAACCATTTGGAAACTTAATAAACATGGGCGTGAATGCATTGGGAAATGATTTTGATGGAAATAATCAGGCTCGGGATTTGAGAAATCTCGACGAAGGCCCGGAAAGATATCAAGAAGAAGATCGAAATGAAGCTCATGATAATTCGTTAGACCCGGAGATGAATGGAAATGTCGGAGACCTAGAAGAAGGGAGAAACAATGAAGGTCACAATTTGGATAATTTGATTCAAATGATAGATAATCCCGAAGAAGGTGAACGGGAAGATGTTCAAGTTGAAAACGAAGAGAGACAAGACCAAGAAAACCCTCAAATCATCCAAGAACAACAAGAAGATGGCATAAATCCAGAGGAAGGAGATAATTGGGGAAGAGATGTGGAAAGAATTGTCGAAGACTTGACTTGGCAGAGACTTTTCGGATTAGACGGATCTCTTGTTTTTATAGAACATGTAATTTGGATGATCTCCTTGAATATCATCTTCATCATTGTTTGGAGTAAGTTACTATTTAGCTTTCTAGAAATAACTTTAAACAATTTTAGTGTTCTTCCCTTGCAAACTTGGAGAATTCTTTCTTCATTTGGCAAATGTTCGGACTAAAGGAATGTATTTCGAGGCGATAATCAATTTTGCCACAGGTTATATCATTTTGATTTGTGCAGTTGTCATTGCACACAGAATTACGAGAACACTAAGACTGAAAGATGCATATTGGCTACTTGGATTCTTCTATTTGATGATGAAAGTCAGTCTTCTAATTGCATTGGAAATATTCGTTTTTCCATTTTTCTGTGGATGGTGGTTAGACATTTGTTCATTGCCGTTGACAGGAAGTACACTTGGATCAAGATTGAAGGCACTTTCTGATTATCCTATTGGATCACTTTTTGTCCATTGGCTGATAGGAATGGTGGATGTTTTCTACTCTGCTTCATTTGTTCTTGTGTTGAGAGAACTTTTACGTCCTGGAGTTCTATGGTTTGTCAGAGACTTAAATGACCCAGAATTTCAACCAATTCAAGAAGTAAGTCATTTTGTTATTTAAAGGAATTTAGATATTAGTTTTTGAATCAAGAAGTTTTATGGGTTTCTGAGTTTAAAAAGTTGAATATTGGCTTTTTCAGATGATTGATCAAGGATTTGTTAGACACTTTCGAAGACTGATTGCTTCAACAACATTATTCTTTGGGATAATATTTGTTATGGTCTATCTTCCACTTCGGCTGATTTTGGCAGTTTTCCCATCTGTTCTTCCATATGCTTTTACTTTATCAAACGAAAGTCCGTTAGGAGAATTTTCGTTTGAGTTGATACTACTTCAATTTATTCTTCCGTCAGTTTTGGAACAAGCTTCTACTGCGGCTGTCTTGAAGGCTTTCGTTATTCAATGGTGTAAGGTTGTTGGAGGATGGCTTGGTCTTGCGGAATACTTGCTTCCGAGACATGTGTTTTTGGATATGGCGGTTGATGCTGTTCCTGTTATAGACCCACCTGTTAACGGTAATGTTTCTGATGATGAAACAGATAATGACGATGATAGTGTGGATGATGATTCGGATGACGAACAACCACGTGTCCAGAATGTTCAACAAGGAAATAACGAGGAGAGACAATTATTGAGAAATGTCCAAGATGATTTCCCAAGACCGATCTATTTCGGCTTGAGGATTTTAGTGCTTTTGGGAGCATTAGCCATTACGGCAATTGCAATAAGTTTTGGAATGTTTGTTATTCCAGTTACTTTGGGAAGGAATATTGTCTACTTGATGTTGAATTCGAAGAATCCAAATGATTTGTACACTTTGGCACTTGGTCTATACATTGTTTGGTTGTTTGTCAAAGCAGGAATAGTTACGAAGCTGTGGATTCAACAAGGATGGGGTGTATTTTGTTCAGCAGCTATATGGTTGGGAAGAGTGTTAGTTGCGGCTTTTCCATTAGGAATAATTATACCGTATATGATTGGGATATATTTCCAATTATTAGTTGTTGGCCCACTAAGAGTGGCATCACATCAAACACCATTGTATTTTCCGTTTAAAGATTGGGCGATGGGAATTGTACATTTTAAATTATTCTGTGCTTCGGTCTTTGTTGGTCCTGATTGGTGGTTGAAAACATCTTTCGAAAGAGTGAGTTTTACTTAAATTAAATTTTTAGATATTTTGAATGGTAAACTATTTTTGACTAAAATCATTTTTAGCTCTATGAAGACGGAGTGAGGAATTATCGTCTTGGTTACCTTTATATGCGGGTTGTTCTGCCTTGTATCGTATTCATATCATTCCTCATGTGTTTCCCTTATGTTATTGGAGCAAGTCTGGTATATTTCCTTGGACTTGGTTACGAAGGAAAATTGACTATGATAAGGTATATGTATCCTTCGACAGTTTCTATTTTCTTGATTTCTATGTTTATTGCATGGCAGTGGAAGAAACTCAAGAAGTTAGCAAATAAAATAAGAAATGACAAGTGAGTTTTTTACTTTTGAATTATGATGATAAGAAATGGTGTTTCAGATATCTCATCGGGACACAATTGGTCAACTTTTACAGAGAAAGTCAAATGAAGTTGAAACAAAATTAGTCTTTTGACGGGCAGTTTTCCGAAAATCACATTCAAACATGATGATCGTCCGGTTTAAATATGTCGAGTTTTACAGTTGTGGAAATTTTAGTAAAGAGTAGACTTATAAAAATTTTTATCAAACAAAAACATCAAACTCAACAAAAAATATCCTAAAGTTTGTTCTCTAACAAGAAATCCGGCAACGAAATCTGATAATTTTATCAAGATTCCTTTGTCGAAGTTTTCCGTTAATGTTGTCCTTTAATGAATTCCGTCAACGATATTCCTTCATCGAGTTCCTTGTTTGGGATTCCTGCTGGAGAAACAAAAGACGGAGGTAGAGCTCCCGGATTCTTCGATAATTCTTCTAATGGTAAATTTCTGTGACTTCTATCGAAAAGAAAAAGTCCAGGAAGTTCTCGGCATTGTTTTTCATAAAATAAACAAAGAGGACCAATTTCTTCTATTCCTAATCGAAAAGCCGTTGTTGTAGGATTGATTCTGCAATTTCTTAGAAGATCATGAACCATTTCTTCAGCAAGGTTTTCTGGATAAAGAGTTCTCAAACATTTTATGACGTACTTTCGACGATAAATAAAAAGTTGTCGAGCTACTTTTTCTACCAACTGAAAAAAATTGAGAATTTTTAAAGATTTCAGATATTCTTTAATAACTTACGGCAAAGTCACATGGGATTAATGGCTCTATTCTTGGGACAAATTTAACTACACCAACATCAATTTCCGGCTTCGGTACGAAACAACTTCCTTAAATACTTTTATAAATTCTTAATTCTTGAAAGATGTTTCCCCTTATTTCGAAAAAAAGGTTAATTCCATATTAACAGTTCCTTAAAACTCACCTGGGATGACGAACAAAAGCTTTGGCTCTGACACAAATTGCGTTACGATAGAAAGTCTGCTTCTAAAGTCAGAATCTATTTCTCCACAAAGTCTTTTTGCAACTTCAAGTTGGAAAGTCAAGGTCAAAGGGATCCTTCCGAATTTCCATGGACCTTGATGTCTTGACATCTCTCTCAGAAACTTCACCACCAAAGGGGAGGCAATGTTGAACGGCAGATTTCCAACAATATGAGCATCAGAAAAGTCCTCAAACCAGTCTCTTTTTTCTATTACCTTTCCTTCTTCGAAAATCAATCCTAAATCCGTCTTTAAAACATCTCCTTGATGGATCACTAATCTTCCTTCCGAAGCTTCTGCTAAGTGCTCCAAAGGAGGGATAAAACGATGATCAATTTCAACGACATCTAATCTTCTACAGTCATTCTCCAAAATTGCTCTCGTTATGCCTCCAGGACCAGGACCGATTTCGACCACATGAGCTCCTGGATCAAATCCCGTTTCTCTCGCAATCTAAAAATTGAAATCCATATCAAAATAAAATATAAATGATCCTCATAATCTAGAAGTCAAAATCCATATATGAAAACTCATAAGAACAAGAAGAAACCTTTCTCGTCAAATTCATATCCATCAAGTAGTTCTGTGATAGAATTTTCTTAGCTCTCAGTCTGTACATGTGGATGAAGTCTCTCAAGGCAGGTAAAGGAGGTAATTTCGACGTCGAAGCCATCGCCATTTTTCTGAATCCTTGCTACTTAAAACTCCAATACTACAAGAAATTGAAAGTACAATAAATTTGTCTCGACAAGAACCCCCACAAAATTTTAGTTTGAAAGTATGAAGTACAAAATCCGCTCACGACGGTTGCCAAAATTTTAAATTCCAATTCTCATTTATTGATGGAAATTGCACGAATTTATCATTAACCATATAAGTGTCAAACTAGTGTTATCTTTGCACGGTGAAACTTTACCATAACTAAAAACTGAACGTCGTGTTCTTGTGTTCAAAGTTGAGAATATGCGGAATGGAAGACGACCCAAGTGGAGAATTCAAGCTCCATTCTGATAGCATTTCTGCACAGTGTCAAGTTCTTCTTTTATCGCCTGAAGGAATTCTTGGTAAGCGACCTCCAAGTCGTCGTTGATTATCACATGATTGAAGAGCGAAGGATCTTTTTTGACCGCTTCAAGGTCTTCCTTTGCATGTTTCAGTCTGATCTCGAGCGATTCTGCAGATTCGCTTCCTCTTGCAGTCAATCTTTCTCTCTAAAAAATAAAATTTGAAGGAATTAAAAATGCAATAAAGATGGAAATAATAAAGAAATAAAAAAGCAATAAAAATACCAAAAATATCATTGATGAAAACGATAAAAACAACGAAGGAACCAAAGTACAATAAAAAATTGTTTTCGTAATTACAAAAACTCACCAAAGCATCAATTGTCGGAGCTCTGATCAAAATATATTTTGGATTTAGGTCGGTTTTCTTGATATTTCTCACTCCTTGAAGTTCCACATCCAAAACGCAGATTTTTCCACTAGATTGGATATCATTGACGGATTTCTTGGAAGTTCCATAGAGATTTTCACCAAACTTCGCATGTTCAATGAATTCTCCGTTCTGAATCATCCGCTCCATTTCCTCTCTCGTTGTAAAGTAGTAGTCTTTCCCGTGCTCTTCACCTGATCTAGGCTTTCTCGTCGTATCTGAAAACAAAAACAAATAAAAGTCACATACGAAATCTAGAGGAATTCATATGTAAAATCTTTTTAAAAAACCTTTGGATTTCTCTGGGAAAATTTGTGTATAGATTCCTTAGGAATTGATATATGAACTCATAAAAAAACTAACGGGAAACGCTGAAAGCGAAGCAGTTCTTGTAAGCATCCATGGCTCGCTTCAGAATTGTGCTTTTTCCACCTCCAGAAGGCCCGGACAGAACTATCGGTCGGATTTTCGAACACATGGTGACCGTGCCTGAAATTTCTGTGTAAAATTCAAAAATTAAAAGGGAAAAAATACAAAGCAGTCACAACAATCCACGACAAGCGAAAAGGAATCAGATAAGCCATAAGATAAAAAAGGATTAAGAGCTGTATTGACATTAGCTCGATTGCCATCTCTCACGCGACGTGTCGTGTCGTGTCATTCAGGTGCATTAATATTAAATATTAGAAAGTTAAACACTTAAAAAAATAAATATTTATGCCATTTAGGAATATTAAAAATAAAAAAAGCTTCATTCAACAAACCGTATTTAGCGTATCCAGCAACCGACAGGGACGGCATTCGGGGAAGGAAGACTGAAAATGAAAAAGAAAATATATAACAACTCATAAAGGCTCCCGATTTTCATCGATTTTCGAACATCCCTAATTGCATCAGACCATTTAATCCAAAAAATTACGAAATACCAAACATCAATTTACTCCTTTAGTCAAAGTAAGGAAAAACGGTTTATTTTCCATCAATATAAATACTTTCATCATTACTCGCCAAATATTGTCATAAGACAGAGATACCTGACTGGCTCTCTATAATTCTTTTTGGCCAATGGCCCGAACAAACAGATTTCCAATTGTCTTAAGTCGTTTATCGGACCGGTTCTCGACGCGAAATAACATCGGACGTGCTCGTTGTTCCGTTTTTTTCCAACCCTTTTTCTTTGCAAAATTTTCGCGATTTTTATATGCAAACTCCGTTAACACTATTGATTTTGAAGGTAAGAACCTTGTGAACATGGATTCGCCGGCATGGATGTTCACCAAGGCCCTTAGTCATCGCCAGAAGGTCATGCGTCTCTACAAACGCGCTCTCCGTGAACTCGATGCTTGGTACGGCGGCGATATGTGAGTTTCTTGCTTATTTCAGTCCGTATTTGTCATATTCTTATTCCCTAAGTAGATGCTTTTATATATGGATGTGTATTTTCCAGGCTCAATGTGCGTTACCAGAAGGTTCTGATGCGGGCCCGTTTCGACGCTTACGCGGACGAGAAGGACTACCGTAAGGCTCAGTTGATGCTCGCTGATGGCTGCAGAGAACTGTGGGAAAAAAGGCATTTCAAGCCATTCAGATGTAAGTCTCTTATTTTAATCCCCAAATCATCAAGACTCTATAAGACGATAATTGTTCTCTAAACTATTGATCAGTGCTGCTCATTGTTTGATTGCTGTTTTTCAGTCTCCTTCGACTATCTTGGCAGCAGTTACGACCGTGAACGAGACTCCCCAGACCAGATCGCAGACTCCCCCATGTGGACTCTGGCCGAACGTGAGCAGTTCCCCTACTACTTCAACACTCGCGAGAAACGCAAGAAGGAGCTCCTCGAGCACTGGCACAAGATTGAGAAATCCTGGGACGAGGAAATCGCTGCGATTCAGACGGAACTCCCCAAGGATAAGAACAATGTGACTGCTCCGTCTTAATTTGAAATCACGACACTTTAAGAATGTTTAGGCACCTATTTTCGTTGTTCTTTGTATAGACTAAGTACGGATAATCAGAAAATTGAGGTGAATTTTTATTCACTCGGGCAAAAAAATGAAACAAAACGAGTTCCATCTTCCAAAATGGAAGATTACCTTGAATATTTACAAAACTTAATGTCCGTGTCCGTGGCCGTGACCTCCCCCGCTCATGTGTTCCTTCAGTTGGAGCCCCGAGATAACGGCAAAACCGGCAATAATAGCGGCTAGTTGGATTAAGTTTGAGTGATCGTTTGCTCGTTCTTGAGCTAGGACCTCGAAGAATGTCACATAGATGAAGGTTCCTCCAGCCAATCCTTCGAGGAAAACCATTACTCCCATTTTGATTACTTCGTCGATGTCCATGTTGAAGAGAGCAACTCCTAACATGGACCCTATGGGGGTCATGAGGGAGTAGATGATGATCGTGGAAATTGCCAAGCATGTTCTTTTTGAATTTGTCCTTGTTATTTGTAGACCGACGGAGAAGGCCTCGATTCCTTTGTGGATAATAAGGGAGAGGAAGAGAGTCATGATTCCGGTGGTGTCGTTTTGGACACCCAAGGCAAAACCCTCGAGAACGGAGTGAAGAGACATGGCCATGGCAAAGGTAATGGATTTTAAGACACCTCCTTTGACAGGTTCTTCACTTGTTACATATCTCACTGATTCATCCATAACTATTCTGAAAGTTTAAATTTTAAAAATCAATCATTTCATCGTATTTTTGAAGAAATAGAATCCTCGAGATTTAAATAAAAGTAGAAATTTAGTTTAAAAACAAAAACTTACTCATGAGTTTTCACAGCGATATATTTTTCGTTACCGTATTCATCTATAGATCCTCTAGGGATTCCATTGACGAAACTGGTAGTTGCGTCTGTGACAGAGGCTGTTCTTCCTCTCGATTCCTCGGATTCTCCACCATGGAAGTGTCCGTGATGATCACCAGAAAAGATTTTTAAAGAAATTTCTTCCAGAAAATAAACTAAGAAGAAGCCCAGACAAGCACAGAATTGTGGAATCGGAAAAGTTGTTCCCCATCCTGATTTTTCTTTGAATTCTTCGAAATTTTCCGCAACATGAGGGAAAATATCCAAAAAACATGTAGCAATAAAAACACCTCCACCAAAACAGGAAAGAAGAGTCATTATCCATGAAGCTCGTTTTGATTCCTCACTGTTTTTGTTTAATAATTTTACCAGTTTTATAGGAATCAGTCCGGCAATTGCTGTCGTTAGGAACATGGCCACAGCCAGACATAACTGCAAGACGACGGTATTCATCGTCAATTGCAGGACCGGCTTCTGAAAATCCGAATTATTTAAAAATATCCAAGAGTGTATAAAAATCTAAGTTTTCAAAAGCGTGGACCTTTAAACATGGAGAAATTTTTCACACCAAATAAAATGTTTTAAAATAAAAATCAAAAAGTTAGAAGGTTTGGCTCTGAGGGATTGTCATTGATAATTTCCGGTAATTAAAGGATAAGTATCAATCTCGAATCATTTTGAAATAAACATTATTTGTAGGAGTGCCAGATGAGTTTCTCTTTTGAATTCTACTTTCAATTTTTTATATTTTTAGTATCAGTGTAATCGAAGTAAATATTTATCTAAAATCGAAAATATTTAACCTAACAAGCAATCAGGGTATAGGGAAAAAGTTCTTGATAAATTCTGACAGGAAAATATTGTTTTTCCATCCAGGATTAATTGAGGGAATTTCTTGTTTTTTTTGTGTTAATTTTAGTTAATTTTTTAAATTTTAGTGTTTTAATTTCCTTGAAAATTTCTATATTTTAGTTTCGACAAGTTTTCTGCAAAAGAAGAAGAATATTTAGCCTTACACGTAATCAAACTACAAATAAGAGAAAATTCTTTAATGATTCCCGAAAAAAAATTTCTTTTAAATCAGAAAAAAACAATTTTCAAATATAAATCTTTACTTTTTTCGTATATTTTGAGGAATATAGCTTAATACAACTAAAACTAAAAGACAATCGGAGGGAAGTAAATCTCGAATGACAACAAAAAGAGGAAAGGCCGATTTGGGGAGCTTATCAGGGACAGCGGAAACGATCGCTGAAAGTTCGACGGCCGATCGGCTTACTTATCACAAAAGTCAAAAATGGTCGTGCTAGTCCTAAGAAAATAAAGAAATAAATCAATGGGGATCGGTGGTGTGTCGTACAGAGATATAAGAGTACAGGGGGTATCAGGTATAGAAGTATGAGGGTATGATGCAAGGGGAATAAAGTATAGAAGTATATGTATAGATGTATGAGGGTATATGGGTATGAAGTACAAGGAAAAGAGGTAGGAGTATGAGGCAGACAAGTTTGGAGACGAACATACTGTAGAGAAGGGGACAAGAGTATAGAAGAACAAAACAAAAGAATACAGTATAAGAAAAAAGGAAGTATTGTATGTATTTTTTATAGAACAAACAAATTCATGGCCCTTTGGTCTTTAAGAATAACATTTAAAAAAGAATTATTCATTTTAAGAAATAAAGTGCAAGAGCAATCAAGTTTCAAAGTTTAGAAGGGTTGCAATTATTTTATTGCACAAATACCAAACTTTTTTCAAAAATTTCGTCTTGTAAAATTTGAGAATAATTTCAAGTTTGTATTTGAAGAATTTGTGCATATTGATAGCGATCATTAGTGGTTTATACTTTTGATATTGATTGATCTAAAGAGTCTATAAAGCAGGCTTAACACGGGTATTCTGGAGATATGATGCAGTGACTTTCCCAATCTCCAGAATCTTCGGTCTGGAGCACACAAAAATAGTCTCCAGAATCCATATTACAGAGATTTATTTATGAAAGTTACTTCATTTAGTATCTTATAATCTCCGATGACTTCTTTTTAAGTTTTAAAAGTTTTGTTTCGGAAAATCCCCAAATAATTTCCAAAATTTAGTTTAGAGAAGTTTATGTATAGGAATTGGAAGTTTTAAGGTCGTGTG
>VOSG01000542.1:0-21844 GCA_009761265.1 Halicephalobus sp. NKZ332 | reverse complement strand
AAAAAAGCTAGGAGCACTCGAGATTCCCAGGACGTCTCCGATCCAAGTACTAATCGAGCCCTACGGTGCTTAACTGGCCAGATCGGACGGGATGGCGTGCATTCACAGTGGTTTGACCCCTAGCGACCGAAAACCCCCTCAGGGAAATTTTTTTTCTTTTTTCAGAAGATGAAAGAAATCTCACAACGAAAAGTTTTCCAAATCATTAGAGTCAGAAAACAATTTTAGAAAATTTACCTTTATTAATTATCACGTGACATAATTTTTAGATTTCAACACATGTATAAATATGAATTGTCAAAATGGCGGGACTTGTAAAGTCAACGGTGATAATGACACAGCCGAATGTGATTGCGTCTGGGGCTACTCGGGAACTTATTGCGAAAACAGTAATTCCCCTCAGTATCTTTTTTTTCTGAAAATTAAATTGCAGTAATTGACTTCTGCAACAATCCCACGAATCCTTGCTGGTATCCCTTCAACGGGAAAAACATCACAGTCGAATGCACTAGTTGGATTGGAGACTACTCTTGTGACTGTCCACCAGGAACCACGGGAAATAATTGCAACACGAACATCGATGACTGTATCGTCGATGGTCAGGGGCGATGCACCCAGAGCGATCTCAACGCCAACTGTACTGACTTACTGGATGGCTATATTTGCCACTGTTCTTCTCAATACACCGGATCAAGTAAGTGTTCGATTTTGAAACCCCAGAATTGGAGTTATTATTTTAATCACTGTCATCTCCTACTTCAGATTGTTCCATGAGCATGGTCGTCTGGAACGCCATTAACATGTTCGGTGGCTCAGATGTCCTTATAGAGCTCATGGAGGAGGTCGTGAGACAGCCTTCTCTGATCAAGGACATAATGCCATTCGTTTTGGGACAAATGCCGAAAGAGAATCAGTCGGCGATGAGCTGGGAGTACGAGGATCTCTTCGTGTGGGCTGCCTTCGAGAAGACAGAACTGACTTCCGTCGAAATCGTCAAGTGGTACGACACCTCCCTGGGGAATTGCTTCACCTTCAATCATAAGGAATCCGCGAAAACTTACTACTTGAGAAGGCAGGGTCTTCAAGGCGGTTTCCAGGCCTTGATGAGAGTCAGACAAGACGAATATCTGGGCTGGTACGACACTGCAGGTCTGCTGGTCTTCGTCCATCCGCGTGATCAGATAATCTTTACCGAGTCCTTAAGATATCAGGTTCCACCGAGATCTTCCGTTAGTGTGGTCACCAACAAAGTGACTTATTCGAGACTCAATGGGAAATACGGTACTTGCATCAACGACGTGAGTGAAGTGGCTTCATACTATTACCCCGGAAACTACACGACTGATGGCTGTTTGAGGTTGGTTATTAAAGAAAAGGTCCAAAATTGAAAATTCCGTGCAAATTCAACTTTAAGAGTTTTTATCGAAGTGAGTTACATTCCAAACTAGTCTACTTTCCCGAGGTATACTGGTTTATAAAGTAGCGAAGTGGCTGAGTTTTGCCTTATTGAGGAAATGATGTTGGTTCGGCTCCCACCACGTTGCCAGTTGATATCGACGGTTGGTGATGCTTGCGGAGTCCGAATAGAATTGACATCTACGTAATTTCATTCTAATAATAAGCGGATGGGATTTGTTCTGGTGTCGACATTTTTATCTTCGAAAATAATAGCACTATTTTCCGGAGCGAAAGTGACAATTAAAAGATCGCACTTTATCTTGGCTCCAACATGAGAATAATCACTGAAACTGTTTCTAACTACCGAAAGTAAATTCCTTCTTCAGGGCTTGCTACCAAGACGCTGTTCAAGAAACCTGCGGATGCGCGGATCCCCGCTATCCCATGCCGGAGTCTGCTGTGCCCTGTTCCATCAGCTCCTGGGACTGCGTCAACAACGTCACGGAAGTCAAAGGGGATGCCTCAAATTGGGACACTTGCATCTGCCCGTCTCCTTGCCACGAGAGTCAATATGAATCCAAGTGGACTGCTTCCGCTTTTGTTTCAGCTAGTCACTGTAATACGTCAAAGAAGACCGTCCCCTACAAGAAGCATACCTACTGTACGCCGAACTATACCGACATGGCATTAGTCAATGTGTTCGTCCCGAGACTGACCCAGCGAGTGTTCCAGGAAACTCCGGCAACGTCCTTAAACCAGTTCATCTCCTACAGCGGAGGTCTTCTGGGGATGTTCATAGGGGTCTCGATCGTGACCGCCGTGGAACTTGTGTACCTCGTTTTCTTGTTGCTTAAGATAGTGTATCATCGGCCACAGAAGTCTTATGGTTCCTATCACAGCAATGTATGAATATTAGAAATAGGGTTCATAAAAACTAATTTTCGGAATTTATCTGATTTGACTCGAACAGTGACTGAAATAAATATCCAACTACTCGATTTATTGAGTTATCTTGGCAAAATTCCACCCGACTTCTCGAAACTTGGTTTTCATATTTTGTCGACTAAAATAACCTGGCTGAAAATAAGAATAAGGATCATGAATTTTCCCGAAAGCAAAATATCCATTCTAGTCATCATTAAATTCCTAACGAATTATTTTCTAACTTCTGGGAGTTAATATATGAAAAGTCTAAAACTATATGTAAAAACAACGAATCTTCACCAGTGGAGTGTCACAGCAATCGAAGTGATCTGAATTTCACTTCAACAAACATATTTGCGAACGATAATTCGAGAAAGACCCAAATTCACTATCAACATTGTTTCTTCAAATAACAAGACATCTGCAGTCGTATCTGGAGTTCCACAAGTAGTTGAAATTCATGCACCTTCCTGGACAGAGGTTGTCTGGATCCATGCATCTCCGGGTGAAGGGGTTGAAGCCGCAGAGATGAGGAGCGAGGGTCGTCGAGTCCGGTCCGTTTGCTCTGGGAGGTTCCGGCCACATCCAACGGGGAGGGACCTTCTTGGAGACTATGGAGGCCTGACAAAGTGAAATAAGAATAAAGGTGAAACATATTTCTTAAAGCTTCGTTTTTCTTCGCCATAAACTATGTTAAACAATTGGCATTATCTTTGTTTCCTCTGCTTTATATGAACTAGCTTTTTATTCTGTTCACCTATCACTCTAATTTTTAAAAAACTGGTGCTCCGTTCTATCCATTCACACCCTTCAATTTAAAAACTTTAGCGCTCCGTTTCATTCACCATCATACATCAACCTCAAAGCATTTCCTGGTGTTTTGTTCCAACACCCTCGCGTATGCAATTTATTTTTTTGCAAAAGTTCGCATTCATATTCCTATAAAAAAATTTAACTTACCGTATTCCCTCCATAGTAGTGATTTGGATAATAGGGTGCTTGAGAATAGGCCACCCCAAAAAGGACACTCAAACAAGTCACTCCAGCAACAAAATCGATTCTCATGTGTACCACTTATTCTGAAACCACGATGGAAATCTTGTTCACCTTTTGATATTTATTGTCCAAACTTGTCCACGTGAACTGGTTCTTACGCATCATTTTGCGTAAGGGAACCCGTTTTGTCGATTCCAAAGTTGAAGAAAAAGAAGCTTCGATATGATTTTGTCCTTCTAGGAAAACCACGACTTTCCCTTGATTTCTTATCGATTTTTAATTTCAGTAAAGTCACAATGATCTTCAGAAAAGAAGTATGGAACGTGTTCATTATTTATTTTGGTGGGTTAACTTTTAATCCTGTAATAATTTAATGTTCATTCCTGTACTAACTAATACTGAATTACTGTAATAGCTTAAGAGTAGTTTAAAGGCTTATCTTTCATTATCGTGATGGTTAAATATTTGGGTACTGTAATGAGTTTCTTTCAGTTTTAAAGGTATCGTCGTTAGCCCTCTCCACAGATCAGACAGCAGAAGCTATTGCGTGTTCCAGAAATCCTGATCTACCGTATTGCAAGGCCTTTGCAACAAAGACTGTGGCTCGGGAAAGAAGGGAAGATCGAGAAAAAGATGTTGTTGCTTGCAGGGAGCTCCGAACGGAATACATTGCTTCTTGTACCAGAGACAAAATTTCCACGAAGAATGATGAATTTTGCAACGCCTATGAAAATGTATGCTTCAGGATTCCTAGCGGAGAACCAGATCAACCGATCAAGCCGAAGATCAATGAAGTGAAAGAAGATAGAGAGGAACCCACAACCACCGTGGGACCCAAGGCCCAGAAGAAAGATTACACAGAGTTCTGCAAAGAATACAAACAGAGGTTCCTATACGTTTGTCCAGGTGAGTTGAACTCATATCTTTAACAATAAATCATCAAGGTAATTCTAACGACAGTCACATTCTCCAAATCGATGAGGGAGGATTTGTAGCTTCGAATTCATTGAATTGAAATGAAAAGCAACCGTTAGTTCAGGACTTTTTGGATAAGCAAAAAAGAAGCTAAGAGCACCGAGATACCCTTAGGGTAAACCACCATTTATCATTTTCACTTGCATAATTATATTCGATCATTCGAATTCTAGCAAAAACACGTGTTCTGAGTAAAGTATTTTTTTATTTTGCAGTAAGTCTCGGGACTATTTTTTACTTTAAAAATTGTGCAACGGAAATTTCCACTGAATTTTGGAAGGAAAAACTGCAAATTTGGGTTTCGTGATTTCATGAAATTTAGGAGATTTTATTTAAGAAGAGAAACGATTTTCTATTTATAATTTTCCATCTTGAAAGATATTATCCAGTGAAAAAAGTTATAAATTTTCACTTCGTAATTTGCCTATTTTTAGATCCCTTCCGGTTCGGCCAACGAGCAGCCGTCTTCTGCCCGATCTACTCCGAAAGATGCAACCTGCCTGTTCCTGAGAAACCAGTTCCCCCCACAGAAAGACCCCCAGTGAACGTCCTGGGGGAGGCTCTGAACAACAGGGACAGGGTTTGTGCCCAGTACAGAGGGTTCGCGATCGCGTACTGTAACAACCCCTTCGCGCTCCAACGATACGATGTCCGGGAGGGTTGCAACAAGTACCGTAGATGGTGTACTCGGTCTGGCCGCCGGTGATCGATCGGGGGGTTGACCTTGTGACTTTGAATATAAATATAAAAATAAAAGAAAATTATCGATTTCGCAAATGCAATTCGACTTGCTTTTACTTTTCTGTTTAAATTTAGTCTTTATTGTTTATGGTGAAGGTGATGCCGATCCAAGTAGGTTACTGTAGCTCGAGGAAGATAGGGATTACAGAATTCCAGGTTGTTCGACTTTGTTGGAGGAGTTCAGAGCGATTTGTTTTTCTCCTCCACCCAAGGGGGCAGAGGCAGAAACCAAAGCTTTCTGCGACACTTTCAGGGAAAGCTGTAAGAATACCGTTGCGAACATAAAGTAAGTTGATGGTTCTAAAATAGTTTTTCAATATCATTTTAAATAAAATAAATAGTGTTTGAACTGTTTTAGGGTCCCAGAAACTCTTCATCTCGGGAAGTACTGTGAAAGTAATCGAGAAAGATTCCGGTACGTCTGTCCGGACCCCACTCGCTTCGGGAAGTACACCGCTGCCGCCATCGAATTCTGTCCCCGGTACCAGAGCTTCTGTCCGAACGAGGAACTCCCTTCAGAGCCGGAGGAGTTCAAGGAAAAAGTAATCTTTTCAAATTCCAAAACACTTCTCAAAAACCTCAGGTTTCTGGAAAATTCCGAAAAGAACATGTTAAGGCCCGAATTCTTGAAGTTCCGAAGATGAGTGCCAAAACTATTTCATAACTTTCACTTCTAACTTTTATATTCTTTAATTGTCAAAGTGCAATCCGCATCTCGAGTTCTAAAAAACTTTATTCTCAAAAAAGATACAAAACCCGTCAATGACCCACTTGCAGCATTCGAAGCACATCTACATCCGGGAACACCAATACTTCTGTGACCTCTACGACGACTGGGCCAAGGTGTACTGCTTCAACCCCGTCATCCTCAAGGTCCCCAGGTATCAGTTCGTCTGTCTACAGTACAAATTCCACTGTATCGATCCCCAGACACAAGTCCTCTATGCTGTAGGAAAAAAATAAAAAACAAACGAAATCAATAAAGATATTTCCGACATTTCTTTGACCCACAATGACATCTCGGGACATTCGGAGGAAGATCCGTCGTTGGAACTTCTCTGGCTCCAAAGTAGTTGAAGGTCAGTTCTTCTCCTGCAAAAATATCCCTCGCGGCAAAAAAGTAAACTTTGTACATATTTTTGTCCCCGACTGCTCCGAAGCACATCACTACGGCGAGATTGGGTTCGCAAGAGTGGTTGATGAACCTGGCTTCGTTACCGTACTCGGAAGCGTCGATGATAAATTTCGCATTCTTCGAGAAGTCAAGTTCAAAAAGATAAGTCACGTCTTCTATGTCCTTGCATTCCTCCACTGTCTTCACTATCTGGAAAATTACATTATCAAAAAGAAAAACTCAAAACACCATCTCAATACGAATTCCCAAATTTCTCATTTAAGACAGAAAATAACAAAACTTCATGTCTACGTAATCGTGAAAGATTCTAGGAATATTTAAGAAACTTACTCCTACGTACTCCACGATGAACCGGCCTTCCCGAATATCTCTCAAAGCTCTCAAACTAAATCCGGATTTCCTGTTTTTGAACAAGATCAGAGGTTCCTGTCTTCCTTTGTTGAAATTCCTCGGAGGACAATGTTTGCAGTCACATAGGTCGTTACATTCCGTGATGACATTGACGTTGGCATGGATGTATCCGTGCTGGATTCTTACCGTCATACAAGGACAGGTCGAAACGGAGCACTGGTCACACGAACATTGTTTCTCTGACTGTGCCTTTATCAACTCCATTCTGACGAAATTCGTGTGGATGTTTTTCGGGATCGGCTTCCAATTCAAGGGCAATTCTGCATCTTCTGTCCAATTTTCCACAATCAATCTCCCAAAACCATTCTTCTTATTAAATTCATCTATGGCTCCTTCAAGAATAAAACTGTCCATGATCAGAGAATCCGTCATCCCATGAAGATATTTCGTTAGAAATCCAGGATAATTTTCTTTTTCTTCTGGAGTCATATTGCTGTATATTATAGAGCAAACGTTTCTTCTATCATGGAAATCTTTCACCAGATCCGTACAATCTAGACTTGATTCCGATTCCCACGAAAGCTCTCCATAACCGTACCCAGCCCACTTTAACAGATAAAATGGATTTTTATCCACATAGACATTTTTCAGGAGAACCTTCTCGACTTCGAATTCTCCATCTTCGTTCCCTGCAGCATTCGGTATCTTTACTCCATTAATGTCCATCGGAGTAACAATCAATCTCATCTCGACCCCAGGAATCAAGTCCTCTTTTTCAGGAAGATCGAACAATTGCCCAACCTTGTAAGGTCGAGGAACGTGATTCGTCGATCGAGGCTAAAAGATAACCTTCCATAATTCTCCAAGAATAAAAACACTCACATCTGGGAACAAGAATTCAAAAAAGTCATCCGTGGGAGATGTCTTCTGAAGGCGTTTCTTCAATTGAGGAAGTTTTGGATTGGCGAGGGCTCGGTTGAAGATCGGTGCATTGGGGATGTCGAAGAACTTTTCTGTCACGACAATTTGGGAAATGTTAGGAAGTTCGTTCAGAATCGCCGGAAGCATCTTTTGTCTGCAATCAATTTATTAAAATAGAAAGTCTCAAAAACAAAGTGGAGGAAAATGAGTTTAGTTATTGATAAAAATGAGTTTCCAAAAAGGGAAATGAGGTGTTGATTATATGACCGAAAAGGAAGTGATGGAATTTGGCGCCAAGTTAACGGCCCTAACAAAGGCCAGTCCTCCTTTCCGTCTTCTCCACAGAAGGCACTTCACCCCGGAATTTTCCAGGGTCAATGGATCAAAACAAGTCCTAGTCGAAAAACCAAAATAATTCATATTCAGAAAAAATAAAAAAGCTGACCTATTAAGTTGGCTTTTCTTGTAAAATGGAATCCTCTGTGTACTCGTATTTTCTGTAGAAACGGTGTTGACATTTTGATCCTCTTTCAGAACCTCTGGGGTCTCGACATTTCCAGAATCAGACTCGTCTCTGAAACTTCGAATTTAAAATCCCGTATTGTTACAGAAACCAAAAATAATTCTTTTACGAAACTATCTCAATATGACTTTCCAAAGTCCCTGAACCTAAAATGTTCCTGATGCCGAAAAGTTCAGAATTCCGATATTAAAAGATTACGTTTCTTCTAAAGTGATCAGCTTCGGAATCTTCCTCGCCGGACCCTCTTGATCCTGTTGGTTGATCTTTTTGAAATAATAAGGAAGGAATTTAGAATCTCTAGTTCCAGAACTGCTCTTCTCGTTCTGTCCCGGGTCGTACATCGATGGAGCCTCTTGAATTACAGCTTTCACATTCGACGTAACCCTTTCCTTTGTGATGTTCCTGGAACATTGTACAATTCATATACGAGAAACTCATGTAAAATCCATATATGGAATTCATATACCAAACTCATACATTAAGAACTTACGATTTATTATTCACAGAACCTCTGGATCTCTTGCGACCTCTCGGTTTGGGATTTAGACTCAATCCAGGATTGAGATTTAATGCAGGATTCAAGAGCAAGCTAGATGGATCTGTCGACTGAGAAGTTGAAGCCACTTGTTCATCGTCTGAGGAAAGCTGGATGATCTCTTCGTCCTCTGGTTCTCGCTTCACTTTCATCACATCGTCCACTAACTGTTGCAAAGCATCCATTTCGATCTCTGAAGAAGGAAAATAAAAGAATGTAGAATAGTTTGTATTAGTTTCTCCCTATTAATCAAGTTGAAATGCTGGATTTCGTATCAAAAAGAACCATACTATTTTACTTTTCTACTTCGAAGTAAATCAAACTTTTTGATCATATTAATATGAGCAGATCTCTGAATATATATTAGCTGATCATTTTCTTTTCAAAAAAAGTTCAGAAGTTCAACTTTTTGACTAAATTGATATGAACAAATGTTGATCATCTTCCGTTCTAAAGGGACTCGAATCAAGATCTAATCAAATTAATATGGACGAATCAGCGGACAAACAGGTTGATCACTTTTCGTTCCAAAAGATCCGAAAATGAACAGTCCGAGATGGAAAAATACGTTGGCAGTTTCCTATCCTATTCAGCCTTATTTCATTTATAACCACTTTTAGCATTTCCCATTATTTTAGTTCTACGGTTTCCTAATGAGTAAAGATTTTTTGATTCTTTATGGATCCGAAACAAATCAATCCGAGTCCATCGCGGATCAGATCTACGCCAAATGCATCGACATGAAGCTAGATCCGAGGGTTTGTAGGATGGATGAGGTCGATAAAGAGGTAAGTCAAAACTACACTATATATAGTATTACTATGAAATAGAAATAAATTCCTTACGAAACTTTTCCGACACGGAACTTCAGAAATCTAAAACTTCCAGAATATTTTTTGAATCTTGATTGCGGAAGTTTTTGTTGAACCACAGGGAATTCTAGTGTTAAAGAATAATCCACAAAAGAACGACCAATATGTAAGGAAGAAGTAAAATATTAGCTAATTTTTTTCTTTCCGAGATCTTTGAAAAGAAGGGATCCCAAGAAACCGTCTTCCGACGAAAATATAAAAAATAAATTTTTATTTCCCAAAAGATGTTTTCAATTTCAGTTTTTCATCGAGAAAGAAACTTTGGCTGTTGTTGTGGTGAGTTCCACTGGTGATGGAGATCCGCCCGAAAACGCCCACAAGTTCTTCAAAAAACTAAGTCGCAATTCCTCGGATCCAGATTTCCTTAAAAATTTGGAATTCGGTTTACTAGGTAACTTACATATAAAATACTTTGGCATCAATATTATTCAGGTCTCGGAGACTCGAATTACTCGACTTTCCAAGGAGCACCGAAAAAACTGGAGAAACTTCTACTGGGACTCGGAGCCAGGAAAGTCCTTGAAACCGGAGCTGCCGACGACCAAGTGGGGTCTGTATATAGTCGTTTTTATATGGAGACCTATAATAGTTGATTTTTAAGATTAGAATTAATAGTCGAACCTTGGTGTGAAAAATTGTATGAGTACTTGGCGAAACGTTTCGAGTGCAATCCTGAGGACCCCCTTGCTTCGACTCTCCTGACAAAGGCACCTAATGAGTCATCTGCTGTTCCAGTGATTGAGACGGTTTCCGACGTGAAAATGGATGAGGAAGAAAGCAACAGTAATCTTCTGCCTCATCTGGGCATTGAAAAGAAAGAGTTTCCGAGTGATGGACCCTGCTTGATCCGAGGTAGAGTTTCGTAAAAGTTTATGTACTAATTTTCTGCATTGATTTGATATATCGATTTTATGTCTATTTATGTTGCTTTTTCAGGATCAGAAGCTCTCATCAGTGATGAGAACCTCCGTGTTCCAGTAGCTCCACAAGCTTTTCTTTCTTCTGCTGCTACTCATATCAAATTTGTAAGTTTAATCTTTTAAATTGAAATTTTCATAGTACAAATTTCCAGGACGAATCCAAAGTCAAGTGGCAAAATGGAGACAGATTTCCTGGCCAGTTTTCAGAACCTATTTCTGCTAGAGTTGTTGGAGTTTCTGAAATTTCCCCAGAAGGCGAAGTTAGAAAACCAAAAAGAAGTCTGGAGATCCTGATAACCGAGGATTCTGAAACGGCTTCTCGTTTTTTGGAGAACTGTGATGCTGGAGATTCTGTTTATTTCGTTTTTCCGAATCCAAAATCCGAAGTGGATTTTATTTTGCAAAAACTGTCCCTCCTTCCTATCGCCGATCAAGAGCTTTCGGTCCAAATTGACTCAAAAACGGAAAAAAGGGATCCGAAAATACCTGCTTTTATCCCGAATCCCTGTTCTCTGAGATATATTTTGACGTACTGCTTCGACTTCAGAAGAGCTCCTGGAAGACCTTTGTTGAGGATTTTCGCCGAGCATGCAAAGGACGAAAAAGAGAAACGAAGACTTCTGGAGCTGTGTTCTGCCCAAGGAGTCCAGGAATTCACGGATTTCGTAAGACAAGCCGCAATTAGTCTTGTTGACTTGATGATAGCTTTTCCATCAAGCGTTCCCCCGATTGACAGAATAATCGGTAAACTTCTGAATTACTTATATCCCTAAACTTTTCTTTCCAGAACTGCTTCCGAGATTGATCCCTCGACCTTACAGTGTTTCGAACCATCAATCAAGAGACGGAAAAAGAATCAGATTTGTTTACTCTCTTCTGAACTTCGAAGCCACGAAAGGTGTCCAGTTCGACCGTTTTGGAGTCTGTTCTTCCTACTTGAGGTCGCTTCAAGTTGGAGATTACGTGAAGGTGATTTTGAAAGAACCTTCCAAGTTCCGACTTCCTCCTCTCAGTGCCCTGACTTCCAGCACTTCGACTCTTTCCATTTCTGAAGCGCCTTTGATCCTGATTGGACCAGGAACTGGTGTAGCGCCTTTCGTTTCGTTCTTCCAGAAGTTACTTTCAGAGAAGATTTCTAAAAATCTAAAGACCGACACCAAAAGATATCTTTTCTATGGATCAGCGGACTTATCGAAGGAATATATTTTCAAGTTGGTTTTAATTCCTTTGTTTTTAAAATCTTCTTTTTTCAGAGATGAACTGGAATCCTTAAATCGAGAGGGAATAATCACCGATTTAATTCTTTGTGAATCTCGCCCAGAATCCGGAACCGACCGACCGAAGTATGTCCAAGATGCCCTTAAAGCTAGAGGAAAAGAAATAACTGAACTTGTTTTTTCTGAATCCTCTCCTAAAGCTTTGATTTTTGCCTGTGGAGACGCTAAAGGAATGTCAAAAGATCTTTGGGCTTGTTTCCAGGAAATTTTCCAAGAGCATTTGAAGAAAGATCCTCAAGAAGTCTTAGCCATTTTGAAAAAACTCAAAGATGAAGAGAGATATATTGAAGATGTTTGGTCATAAAGTTAATAAATTTTTTGGTTCTTTTATCTTTGTAATAACACTGTTAAAAATCAACAAAGTACCTAATAGTCCTATTACTAACCGTAGTTTTTGAAATCATCTTGCTTCCATAAATTCTCCCCTTTTGGCATACCGTAACAGAGCAACCAAGACATCCGGAGTTACTCCAGGAACTCTACTTGCTGCAGCGATGTTTCCTGGCCTGAAAGAAGCTAATTTTTCTCGACACTCTAGATTTATATCAGCCATCTTCGAATAATCAAGGTTTTCTGGAAGTGATGTCGTCATCTCTTCCTTCATTTCTTCTACTTTTTTCTTCATCCTTTCTTGTTGACAGGAGTATCTAGCCTCATTTCGGAGTCTTTCATCGAGATTTCTATCATCTGCAAATTCCTTTAAGTTTTCTGGAAAAACTTTAATCATGGAAGCCAAAGGAACTTCGAATCTTCCAAGCATATCGAAAGCAGAAAACACTGAAAAATCAATTTTAATTTTCTAAATATTAAATAACTTTCTACCTTTTGTAGTAGTTTTCGGTTTCATTCCTCTCAAAATGCTGCTCCACTTATACAAAGGCATTCCGATTCCTTCTAAGATTTCTTTACAAGCAGTATATCTTTTTTTGACTTCAGAAAATTTGCTAAATCTTTCGTCTCTGATTCCACCATGATTTCTAGCAAGTTCCGTCAACCTCAAATCCGCATTATCCGGTCTCAGATGAAGTCTGAATTCCACCCTTGAAGTGAACATTCTATAAGGTTCGTTTGTTCCCAGACTAGTCAAGTCGTCTATCAACACACCTAAATATGCTTGACTTCTGTCCAAAATCAATTGTTCTCTTTTTTGACTAGATAACCCTGCATTTAATCCAGCTAGGACTCCTTGAGCAGCAGCTTCTTCGTATCCTGTTGTTCCGTTTATTTGTCCTGCGAGGAAGAGACCATTTACAAGTTTTGTTTCCAGTGTTCTTTTTAATTGTTGAGGGTTTACGAAGTCATAGTGAACACCGTAACCTGGTTGAACTATTTTACAAGATTCTAATCCAGGAATTGATCTCATTATTTTGAGTTGAATTTCTTCAGCAAAAGTCATTGACATTCCTTGGGGATAAATTAAGTCAGAGTCGAGACCTTCGTGTTCAAGAAACATCTGGAAACCGTCTTTTAGTGGATAATATTAATCGGAATTGTCTATTTTTCGAAGTCGACAACTCCTATGTCAATTTTTGAGTTTTAAATTAAAAAACCTTACTCTATGGTTCAATTTCGGGAATCTGGTCACCTTCATCTCCAACGACGGACAGTACCTCGGTCCATGGACTTCGGCGATGAATCCTTTGTTGTTCTCCATATTTTCTAGAACTGTTTTCGTCAACTCCGGATTGGTGTAGCCCAGATAAGTCGGCTTTTGGTCTGCTGGATCTAGCCAAACTTTTTCGCTGAGAAAAGAAAAAAGAATAGGATCCTCATCTGGGGGCATGAACTTGAATTTTTTGAAATCTATGGAATCAGCCAACAACCTTGGAGGAGTTCCTGTTCGAAGTCGTCCTAATTTAAACCCGATTCTGTTGAAAGTTTTAGATAATCCATATGAAGCTGGATCTCCTATTCTTCCGGCTGGAGTGCAGGTATTTCCTTGGTAAATTTCTGCGGAAAGAAAGGTTCCTGTGGTGATCACGACGGAATTTGTTTCGATAACTTGACCGTCTGCGAGGACACATCCTTTGATCCTGGGACTCTGATTCGTAGTGGATTCATCGAGTAGCAAATCCTCCACGGCCGCTTCTAAAATGTATAAATTTTCTGTTTCCTCGAAGAGTTCCTGAAAGATTAGTGTTCATAAAGAAATAAAAAGTTCCAATTCTAAATTCCGAGTGGAAAGTTGTAGGAATTTATGTTGAGATAATTTTGTAAAAATACTTTTTTGGCGTTTCTCGTATGATTAACAATTTTCAGGATGTCAGTGAATAAAACCATAAAGAATATAACGACAATTTCGAAATCGAAATCCAAGAAGCCCCCGAAGATAACACCCAATGTTTTTGTGGCTTTCAGGGTGAGGAACGAGCAGATCATTAATCCCATTGTGGAGATCCACGAGAGGTTGAGGAACTTTGACAGGAAATTCGAGTCCAAATTGGTCCCCACAAGGGCCCTTCATATTACTCTGATGATAGCTAAGCTAGAACAAGATCAGGAAGAAAGGTTAATATTTATCAATATTACGAGGGAATTTACCACTGAAGGGTTTTATGAGGATTATACAAGCAATTAAAATAATAAGTTTAGTGTGAAGATTTCGATGGGTTTTCTATATCGAAAAACAGAAATCAGACTTTAGTATCATAATTTAGACCAATATCTTTTTGGTTTTGCAGCATAAATTTGTATAAAAACTACTTAGGAATCCTATATAGCCATAATATATGGATTACTCTGGATTGTTGTTTCGTAAATAGGATAATGATTATATAATTTCAGCGCCAAGAAAGCCATGGAAGCGATAGGCCAAGCTATCCGAGAACAGAACACAAAATTCCAAGCTCATTTTCATGGAATCGACAGTTTCGGAAGCAGGGTCCTCTTCGGGGCAGTAAGGGAAGAGTGTTTGGAATCCTTGAGAGAATTACAAAGTAAGTTCTCCATTTCGAAATTTCGAATATGAATTAGTGGAAACAGTTTTAGAATATATTATGACTTGGATAATTCGAATATAGAGTGATGTTTCAGAACTAATCACAGAGAAATTTGACAATCACGGAGTCAAATCTCTCGATGAACGTCCTGTTTTCCATCCTCATCTGACCATTGCCAGAGGACCTAGAAGGAAAGAAGAAAATCACCTCGCTGACGAACTCCGTGCTTGTATCTCCAAAGACGTTATATTGGGATCGGAAATTGTGGAAGAACTACTACTTTGTAGGATGAATATGGACAAAATCAACGATGAATTTTACAAAATCATCCACTCGGAATCCTTAGTGAACTAAATAATAAATTTTTATATAAGAACTTACTTTTTGCATATGTTTCTTGTAGAGTTTCCGGTCGATCTGAGCTCGGAGTCCGATCACGGCAGGTCCGGCGGCTCTATTTAAAGCTTGATAAGTGATCGCGGATTTGTCACAGATCCTTCCACAAAGTCCATCCAGAGCATCTACTTCCCGAATTAAATGACCTTTACCTATTCCACCAAAGCTGGGATTGCACGACATCTCTCCGATGGTGGACTTCTTGTGGGTGAGTAAAAGAGTCCTTGCTCCTGATCTCGCCGAAGCCGCAGCGGCTTCGCATCCAGCATGTCCTCCACCGACGACAATAACATTGAATCTGGATAAAGGAGGAATAGAAGAAAAGGGACGGGCAATAGATTGGAAATTGGGCATAATACAAATAATAAAAACTAAAAAATAATAAAGAGTAAGGAAAGTAAAAAACGGAAGAAAATGTGCGAGTTGTCGGAAAAGACAAAACGCCAAAGTGAAGCCGAATTGATTTCCAAAAAGAACAAAATAATGGAATAGAATTTGTTCAATTATCGAATGCAACACTGAGTCGGAACTTCAAAGAAATAGAATATCAAATAGGTAGTTTTATTTCAAAATATTTATCGCAAATACTTTTCTAAATCAAAAGCTTCTTGGCATTCTTTATTCTGGATGTTGATCAAAGTGATTTTGTGATGTTGTTCCAGAAACAGGGAGTGATAGATGGGGAAATAATTAGAATCTGGACCATTGAATAACTCCAGAAAATCTTTGATAAATTTTCTACTTTCCAGCTCGAGTCCATGGAGTTCTGCATCGATCTGACAGAAAGAAACTCCTTGTTGATACAGTTTTTTTCCAGGCAAAATCTCCTTGAGAATGTTGTACTCAAAGCCTTCGAGGTCGATGGTTAAGTAGTGGACGAGTCTTTGTCCGACGTGAGTATCCAGGAGGTCGACAAGAGGAAAGACCGTGATGTTCTTCTGGACGTATTTGGAGTTTTCGTGAATCATGAGGGCGAAATTACCGCCTTCGACCCCTAGAGCCTACTTTTATAAAATCAAAAATTGTTTCCATAATTTTTTGCAGAAGACCTACCAACTCTATAGGGAATGACTGTTCCAAATTTTCCGAACTCGGCATGTTGATCAGGACTTGCTTCGATCCCGAACACCCTGCACTCGGGGTACTTCTCTTTGAACTCCTTCTCTACTCGGTCATCACTTCCGATTCCTACAGTGACCCAAACACACTTTTCTCTATGGAAATTAGGCTTCATTTGAAGGAATTTTTTTTCTTCGCCAAATCTGCTGGTGCGGAAAGAGTCGAAACTAACGAAAGGTAATAAATTAATACAGTAGTTGAAGTTTTCAAAATAAGCGAAATTCGTGGCAAGAATATGGACTCCTTTCTGGACACATTCTCTGAAGGTAGGAATAATATTATATCGAATGACTTCCCTATCTTCTGAGATCCTGAACGCACTGATCAGGACCAAAAGGAATAAAAAAGCTAAAAGGTACCAGACATGATGATTTCTTTTTATATTCTTAATCTTCATTTTTGAAAAATAGAAAATTGAAATCCAAAAGTTTTAATTTCTTCTATTCCTTTCTTTTGGAATACCAAAGTGCATTTGATTTTATCAGTTTGAAAATATACTTCATGTTCCGTGAATTTGAGGTAAGCGAGAGGATCTGAGACGGAGATTAGTTATTAACATGACTCGGCTTATTCGATTCAGGTTCCTAATCAAGGAAAGATCTATGCAAACCTAAAATTAAGGAAACGAAATTGAGATTTAGAAATAATTCTTGGAAGAATAAAACAAGATCTCAAACTAGGAAGTAAACGGATTCAACTTTAAAAATTGAGTTTTTTGCGATATTGATATAATGAAAAACTAACTCTTTAAAAATCCCTCGGAATAAATTCTAAAATTTCTTGAAATTAATATTCTTCGGAAATTCTCACTGGACTTTGGATATTTAATTTTTAGAAAACACCACATGGTGCAATTTAGGACATCAGGCGACAAAGTTTTCACAAATTTGGTAAACATCTAATTTGTGTCGCTTTCCGCTTTCATATTCACCTGCCGCCATTCATACCACCTGCTACAGTCGTATAAAATATCGAATTTTCGTTATTCTAAAAGACCAGATACAAATTATTTTCCGCTTACAATAGAAGCTAATGGACTCGGATCCATACGACTTGGGAAATTTTGTCCTCGTTGTTCAATATTATTCTTCCTTTATTCTCTGTACAGCCTAGATTCTCGTACCATTTACCTTTTACACTACCTTTACTCAACACAAGTCTCTGGGTCCGATCAAATGGCTTCTTCTGAACCACTTCTTCTGGTGTTTTATGCTGGAAACCGCCATTGGCGCCATCAAGCCAGTGGTCCTCGGGGACATCGCTGGCGGATACAGTATAGATCTTCTCAAGGACACTAACTTCCAACCCAGTGTTATCTGTGCCTTGCTATTTTTTTCAACATTGGAGGATTGTTTTGACTATCCAGAACAGATATGCGACGATTTTTAATGTACAAATTCTCCACGAACTCTCGAACACCAAAAGTCTATTTAGGATGATAGTTATTTCCTTATTCTAATGACGGCGATTTTACCTATAATGATGATCGATGCGAAACAAGTCCGAGAGTAGACGAGAGGGTATGACATAAATTCAGCGAAATTCTTCAATCAACTGACTTTCTTTTTTATTCCACAGGAGATAATAAATATCTATTTGGCGATTTCTTTGATTTTAATTATTTTTCTAACTGGATTATGTGTCATTAGCGGAGCGACGTCTATTTACTATTTAGAATTCGTGAAACCAAAATTAACAAGACCAAAAGATCTCAAAGATAAATTCGATTGAGTGCTTTGATACAAATATTCTTAACAATCTGCTTCCTGTTCATTCCAATTACCATGCTTCCCTTCAATGTCAAATTCAGAGTATGGTATTCTGGGAAGCTGATGCAAGTGTTTACGTGCATATCGACGAGTCACTACCTTCTGAATTTTATTGCTACATTGTACTTCATAATACCGTATAGAAGATTCCTTGTGAACACGTTGCCTATGAAAAGATCTTACAGGATTGTCGCTCAAAGGTGCTAAGACACTCATGTCACCAAGAATGAATTCACTACACAGTTGCTATAAATATCCAGAGTCTTGTGAAATAACCGGTCTGGAGAACCAGCTATTCGGATATAAATACAAAACGAGAAGTAATTAAAACACGGAGACAGATTACTATATTTTATGATGGGTAGTATACTTTGTTAAAAGGGAATAAAAATTAATCTTTAATTAACTTGTGTGGAAACATTCATCCAGTGTAAACCGAGAAAATGGCTTAATATTAACTATTTCAGCAAAATGTGTCACAATTTTATTACTTTTAGATCAAAACACTTTGCCAATTTCAAATAGTGGAAATTGAAGTTTTAGATTAAGGTTCAGTAAATATTAAATTTACATTTATCTTTTCTTAATATCTACTGCAAAATACTAGCAGTGTGCTTTATCGTAAATCACTGCCACTATACAACGTTGAACGTGTTTCGCTTCATTTTCAATTATTGTTACCAACACTACCTGCTGTAATTTACTCCTGTCTAGAAAGTTTATTTGTCTAAAAAGATTTTAATTGACATAAACTCTATCATTCATAATAGTCAATGAACTCGAACCGTTTTGACTTGGGGAATTTCGCTCTCTTTTATCAATACTATTCGTCGTTCACACTCTGTATAACTTGGTTCTTAGCACCACTCATCTTCTACACTATTTTCACTCAATCCAAGTCTCTTGGTCCGATAAAGTGGCTATTCCTTAATCATTCATTCTGGTGCCTCATGCTGGAAACTCTTCTTGGAGTTGTTAAGCCGGTGTTATTCGGAGAAATCGCCGGAGGTTATAGTATGGGACCATTCAAAAATACAGACTTCCGGTCCAGTGCTGTTGCCGATCTACTATGTCTATTATTCGTTCTTTTCAGTGTTGGGGGACTAGTGATGACTATCCAGAACCGATATGCAACGATCTTTGATGTAAAGATTTTGCAGAAATTGTCGGAGACAAGAAACCTATTAATATTAGCAGCTGTTATTTACACTTTCCTGACAATCATATGTTTCACTACAGTGTTGCCTACAGTACTCGTCAGCGAAGAACAGATTCATGAGTGGGCACGAGAATATGACCTAGAATTGGTTCAGGTTTTCGAACAACCAACGTTCTTCATGATTCCTCATGAACAATTAGACACACCTGTGACAATCGTTTTAATTATATTAATCATAATGACTGTATTGTGCATCATCAGTGGAATAGCATTTGTTTGTTCTTTAAAAACTATCAAAAATACAGTCAGCTTCAACAAGAAAGTTCAAACATCCGTTTTGCTGAGTGCATTATTCCAAATGTCAATCACTATCTTTTTCTTATTCTTCCCCATCATGATGTTCTTCGTCTTCATGTTATTTAGAGTACGATATTCTGGGAAACCGATGCAGGTGTTTATGTGTATGCTAACTAGTCACTGTTTCCTGGATTATATCGCTACTCTGTACTTCGTCATACCATACAGAAAGTTCATCATTGAGAAATTATGTTTAAGAAGAAAGTCCGACAAAGTTGTCGTCCAGAAGTGTTACAGTAGCGAGTTTACTAAAATGCAAAATATCACGTAATTATTGGAGTTTCAACCCAACTGAGTGAGAACATCGATCATGTGGAACCAAGGAAACGACAGCCAACGAAAATTAATTGAAATATAGAGGCAAATCACTATATTTTACGATAGACAATAAATTATTTATTACAAAAGAGTAATATTATTTTGTAGTTAGCTTATTTAAATGTAATTATATGTATAGATCGAGAAAGTCTAACATTAATCAGTTTAGTGAAATGTATTATAACTTTATTCTGTGGATCAAAACATAATAAATCTTATGTAGTGAGATCTAAAGTTTTGTATTATAATCCAATAGACATTAAACTTATATCCTTCTTCTTTTCAATATTTGCTCCAGAGTATTAATGATCTTATCGTAAACCACTTTCATCAAAAATGCTGAACGTGCTTTACTTAATTTTCATTTATTATTATCAATATCACCTGCTATTTTCCTTAAACTCTCAGACATTCACCTCAGACTAATTTCAAAATAATTAGTTCTGTTGTTCAGAGTAGATAATGGATTGTAATCCTTACGAACTGGGAAATTTCGCTCTCTTTTACCAATATTATTCCTCGTTCACGCTCTGTATAACTTGGTTCTTAGCACCACTCATCTTCTACACCATCCTCACTCAATCCAAGTCTCTTGGTCCGATAAAGTGGCTATTCCTTAGTCATTCATTCTGGTGCCTCATGCTGGAAACTCTCCTTGGAATTGTTAAGCCGGTGGTATTCGGAGAAATCGCCGGAGGCTACAGTATAGGGTTGTTCAAAGACACTGATTCCAGATCCAGTGCCATCGCTGCTTTATTATGTTTATTATTCGTTCTCTTCAGTATTGGGGGACTAGTGATGACTATCCAGAACAGATATGCGACGATTTTCGATATAAAGATTCTGCGGAGATTGTCGGAGACTAGAAGTTTATTGATATTAGCATCTATTAATTATCCCTCTCTGACAATCATATGTTTCACTACAGTTTTGCCTATGGTGCTCGTCGAGAAAGAAGAAATCCAGAGATGGGCGACAGAATATGACCTAAAATTGGTTCCATTCCTTGAGCAACCGACTTTCTTCATGATTCCTCATGAACAGTTAAGCACACCCGTGATAATCGTCTTAGTTATATTAATCATAACAGCTGTAAAGTGCATCATCAGTGGGATAACATTTGGTTACTCTCTGAGGACTATGAACACAAAAGCTACAGTCAACAAGAGAGTTCAAATGTCAGTTTTATTGAGTGCATTAGTTCAAATAACACTCACCGTCTTTTTCTTGTTTTTTCCTATCATGATGTTCTTCATCTTCATGTTATTTAGAGTACGATATTCTGGGAAGCCGATGCAGATATTTATGTGTATGCTAACTAGTCACTGTTTCCTGGATTATATCGCTACTCTGTACTTCGTCATACCGTACAGAAAGTTTATTATAAGATTTCCGTTGTTTAGGAAGCGTTCTAACAATATTACTACTAGACAGAATTATAACAATCACGGTGTTCAAATTATATCGTGAGATATGGAAGTAAACAGCGAAATTCAATAACTTGTCACCGAAACCAAAATAAGAAAAAGAGAGCTTCATTTGACATCTCTTGAACAGATACCTTGCTTTGCAATGCAAGCAGATTGATATTCTTTTCTTCAATTCTGTCTGAGTAGAAAAGAAATAATTTATCGTGGAATGCTTACAATAAAGTTTATTTTCTGTGGAAAATACATAAAGTGTTAATTCAATCAGAATAATAAGAGAGTCGAATCAAATATTCCTATTTTTCACACTTGATTGAGGCACAATATGATCAGTATATGTTGGGATGCATAGAATAAATGAGAGCTATTTAAAAATAGGTTAACAATGAGAAATCTTAATTTAAAATGATCTAGTTGTAAAGTCAACATAATATATATTTTTGAAGTGATTAAAAGATTAATATAATCAGAAAGGAGCCAGTTCCTATTCTTGATCATTTGCACTCTTTTACTTAGTAATATAGTTAATTTGAAGCTATCGGAAGTTATTCCATGTTTTACTATTCTCATTTTGTTCTCCTAACTGCAGCACACATCACCTTAGCTTTACTGTATTTAAAAGACCTCACTAATTAATTTCGAGCCCACCTGTCTTCTGTAATGTTTTGTCATTTACTTATTCACTATGATAATAGGCTTTTCAAAGTTTTTTAAAATTGTACAATGAGACCCAAAGAACCGTTTACATTTAATTTTCTTGGGAGAGCAATTTTTAGTGTTGTTTTAAGACAT
>VOSG01000541.1:0-22116 GCA_009761265.1 Halicephalobus sp. NKZ332 | reverse complement strand
CACCTGCTGGAAGACTTGGAAGCGTAACAAGATGACCGAAGAAGAGTTCCGCCAACTCAATCCCACTATCGACTGTGATTTACTCGATGTTGGAGATGAGCTTTGTATCGGCTCTTCAGGACCCAAATTCTTTGATTCACAACGCAGATTCATCCGAGATACTAACCAAATAAGTGACTGTGCTTATGAAACCTATATAGTAAAGTCAGAAGACACCTGCTGGAAGACTTGGAGGCGTAATAAGATGACCGAAGAAGAGTTCCGCCAACTCAATCCCACAATCGACTGCGATTTACTCGATGTTGGAGATGAGCTCTGTGTCCACGGTAATCAGAAATATCGTCAATCCCTAGATGGATTCAGAAGACCAAGTTTCTTCTATGGTGGATTCGATAATGAATAAAAACAATAGTTAAGATGTTTGTGAAATCAGAGTCTTAACAAATAAATTCTGGCTTTTGATATATGTAATCTAAATCTTTATAAATTCAATAATAAATATCTATTATCTAATCAAGTATTATGCAATCGGCTATATCAAAAACAATAGCAATATAAAGTTAATAAAAATTAGAAGTAGCTAAGTTCATGAAATTACCTTGTAACCGTAAGCGTGGAAGACACAATCAATGGATTGAACGTCTCGTTCTCTCTTTTATTTTAGATACCTGTGTTTCTAATAAACTCTAGTAAGTATGTGTTATTGCAATGATATCCTATATGTTCTCGGTGGAAAAGTAGAATCTCATTTTAAACACTTTCAACGTATACCTCGAGAACTAATAACTGTCCTACATCATGAAACAAGGGATAAATCTGTTAACACATTGAATACTCGGGAAATAAGATAAGAAATGAATGAAATTAGTTGCCTAGTAAATTTCGCCATTTAAAAAATAAGATAAGATATTTTAAGAAGCTTTTACAATCAGCTAAAATTTGGTTCCAACAAATCTTTATCATGATAGAATAACTATTACTTAACTGATATATTATTACAAAAAATATTTCTTGTTGTACTAATTTTTTATATTTGTATTCGAACGTATAAAGTGAAGAAATTTAAAAGGTTATAAAGATTCTATTATACGATAGGGGTAGTGAGTGTACTGGATCGCACAATTATGATATTGCTTGTGGACCTCTGAATTACTCCAACTTTTTCAAGGATCTCTGTCCCACGGCTTACAGCTACACCTTCACCTGCAGACATACTGACTACGAAGTCACCTTCTGCTGAAATGTAGTTATTTTTAACCTTATTATGTTTGTGCAATAAATTTTAAAAATATATAGATTTCACGAAAAAGTCGATAAAAAATTTTGAAAGAATAAATATAAACTACGACAAAAGTTGTTGTATTAGTCATCGGAGGAGCACCTCTGCTCGTTCCTATTCGAAGGGTCTAAAATTTTTATCTTTTTCTTTTTATCAACGAAATCGACCAGTTTCATTCATATGCGATCACCTCATCTCACAACTAACACCAATTGCTCCAACTTTCGAAATATTTCTATTTTTTCTACTTCCATATTTTACTATTTCTAAATAATTTAGTTTTGTAGTTTTATTGATTTTCGATTGTGAAAAATTGAATTTTATTTTAAAATAAAGCAGGGTATTTCCCGGGAGTTGCGATATATGAAGGATGGGAGACATCCAAACAGTCTGTGTCATCAGGTGTGTTTTGGATCAAAATAAGAACTGGTCTCGTTATTTAATTGACGAACACGAAAAAGTGAGTTTTACATCGATTTCGAAAATATAGTTCACTTTCAGTAAAAAGTATCATTGATTTACGTTTCGCTAAAGTGAATTTGATTTAATCTCAATCACATTTTCAGGAGATTTTGAACATATTGTACGAGTTGCCGGAGCATATTGGATATGATGTGACGAAAAAATTCGAAATAGAAAATATCCCAACCCAACCAGAAATGACTGTCGTTATAAAATTGAGAGCTGATAGATCTAATATCCCGGACATTGTTTTCTTCACAATCTCGCACTTACTGGATAGATGTCAGAATTTACCTATTTCTTTTTCCATTATCGAAGGCGAATTTCTTAATAATGAGTTTGAGTAATTTTTTTTAATTCGGAAAAATTTTTACTTTCGGAAATATATCGATTTTAGATGTCGAGATGAAAAAATCAAAGTCGATTCCATCTCTTTCGGCATAGTTCATTTAAAAACGAAATTTGTCGATGTAGAACTCCAAGCTTCGAATTATGAAGATCATGCTAGATATTTCAAAAACAACAATATTCCTGCCTGGGGTTCTTTCTTCGGAAATTGCAATAAACCAAATTTTCTGATGGATTTTCTTCATGACAAAAAACAACTCGTGTTACGGTTGCCGATGATCGATTACGATAATCAAGGGAGGAATCCAAAAAATACAAATTTTAGAAATCCTGAAGAAGAAAAAAAGAGACCTTTTGGTGCAAGGAATTTCTTTAATGAGGTTCAAATTAAATTATTGTACAACAACATCCGAAAGATCACCGTAGACATACTTGACAAAGATGAAGATCATCTTTTTTTAGATTTTTATTTCCACTATCTTCACTGTCCTTCGGTTTTTGTTTCTCCAGTTTCCGAAAACAGAAATTTTCCTGAGAAATCCTTTCGGTACATAAACTGGAGCGGTAATTTCAGCATCAATAATTTCCTGGATTCGATGATAGAATCCTCGACGATGATCGTCAAAGTCCAAATTTCGTGGGATAAATTCTCTAAGATTATTTCCCAGCTTCAAGATTTGGTACAATGTAGAATCCAATACAAAAGATATTCTTTAGGACCGAAATTACAGTATTCTGAAATCCCAGAAGATATTTTCAAATCTTGGGATTTCGAAATACGGTATCTAGTTTCTGCAATTTTTTCCACTGGATTTCTGGGACAATACAGGATTTTGAGGACAGAAGAAGAAAAGAATAATTTCATACGAAAGATCGACGAAATGATCAGAAAAAAAGAAAAGGAAGAATTAGAAAAAGTATTGCGTCAGATTTTCCACGAAATTATCCAAGATAAAGAAGTTTATGAAGATTTTCGGATTGAGAATAAAGTCCAAAAAGGAACTTTTGACACTGACTTCGAAAATGTCCGAAAGGTGAGATTCTTACTAACATATCCATTTTTTAATTTCTAATTTTTCGATCTCAAACGGAAGATTCGTTCCGAGATAATTTCGGAAAAATCAATCTTTTTGCACTGTAACATTTAAGTGAGTTTCTTCCAGGTGATCATCACGCCTACTCGGATGCTCCTGTACCCTGCCGAGGCTGTGATGGGGTCTCGGATCATCCGGAAAGTAGGGGCGAATAGGGTCATCAGAGTTGTTTTCCGTGATGATACCATGGAGAACATGCGAGGAATGGACTGTCCGCCTCATATCATTGAAGAATCAGTTTCTTATTTTCTTAAAAATGGTTTAAAAATAGCAGATGAGCAATATTTTTTCCTTGGGTACTCAAATTCTCAACTTCGTGACCATGGATGTTATTTTCTAAGAACAAATAACAGAAACGAAATAAATAAAACATTCAAACAAATGGGAAATTTCAAAAACGAAGGTGTTGCGAAAACTATGGCTCGATTTGCACAATGTTTTACTCAATCCAGAAAAAGCAAAATAGAATTATATCCTGAAAATTTTGGAGAGATTTCTGACTTCCAATCATGTGCAAGGAATTCTAACGGAAAACATTATTGTTTTTCCGATGGAGTTGGATTGATTTCTCAGAAGTATTCGAGAATATTAGAACAAGGTCTCAAAATCAATTCTACCAAGAAGAAGAACACTACTATAAGAAATAGCAATACGAGAGATGATAATAATATGACAGATCATATGAACGGTAACATTAACACAAGGGATAATTCCGATAATTGTACTAATATGAGGAACGTAAGCTGTTTTCAATTCCGATCTGGAGGTTTCAAAGGAGTTTTGTCTGTCGATCCTTTTTTGGATTTACAACAAAAATGGCTGGAAACTAACGGTATCAAAAATCCAGAAAATGAGTTGATGAAATGTGACATTCTTTTTCGAACTTCCCAGAAAAAATTTACAGTTTCGGAAGAAGAACAAGAGTTCGAAATTGTGAAATTTTCTTCCGCAGTTCCAGTGAGGTTAAATAAACCTTTGATAAACATTTTTGACCAAGTTTCAAAAAATCAAAATTCGGAATCTTCCAGAAGAATAGAAAAAAGGATATTGGAGCTAGTCAAAGAAAATATCTTTGATTCCATTCAGTCGTTGACGGATGATGTAAAATTCAGAGATGCCTTGTTGGATATTCCTATGTATGTCCCGGTGCAAAAGTTGAATTCATTCTCGACCTTGGTTGATGAACCTTTTTTCCGTTCCATGGTAGTCGCAAGAGCCAAAGCTTCTTTGAGTGAGTTCCTTTTTCACAACTTCATTATCTTTACGTTCCAAAAATCTGATTTTTTAGAGTTATTGAATGAGAAAAAACAAATCAAGATCCCCCTGGATCAAGGAAGGATAATGTTCGGGATCGTTGACCCGTATGGTATTCTGCAGTATGGCCAGGTATTCGTGCAGTATTCCAAATCGACTTCGACGAATTACGCTTGCAAAGTGAAAACGATTCTGAAAGGTCCCGTGATGGTTTCTAAAAACCCCATGTGCAATCCCGGAGATTTGAGGGTATTTGAAGCTATCAACATCCCTGCGTTACGTCATCTGGTCGATACCGTGGTCTTTCCCCAATCAGGACCCCGGCCTCATCCAGATGAGATGGCCGGGAGTGATCTCGACGGAGACGAATATTCCCTAATCTGGGATAAAGAGCTACTTCTCGAGAAAAACGAACCTGCCTTCGATTACACTCCCTTGGTCCCGGAATCAAGATCCGTTCGGGGATCAGAATCCTTTGAAGAGTCAGAATCTGTTCCGATAGAAGACTTGATCCAAAAAAGTACAGAGTTCTTCGTGGACTACATGTCCATGGATTTGATCGGTATAATTGCGAACGCTCATTTGGCAAACTCCGATCTTTATGGACTGAACAGCGAGATCTGTTCGAAAATAGCGAAAAAACAAATGACAGCCGTGGATTTCGCCAAGACTGGTAATCCCGCAGAGTCTTTGACAAAAAGGTGGATTTCAGAAATCCCTCCAGAAAAACCAGAACGTTATCCTGATTTTATGGACAAAGATTATCTTCCTTCTTACGAAAGCCCGAGACTCTTGGGGATTTTACACAGAAAAATTTCGAAATTCTACAACACGATTTCCGTGATTTTGAGCCACGAAGAAGAAAAACCTCCACTTGATCGTAATGTGGATTTTCCTGGATGGGAGAAGTACAAAAGCGTGGCTTTCACTTTACACGAAAAATACGCGAATGAATTGGATGTGAGTTTCTGAATCATGTTGTGCGAGTACAGGGGTCTATCGTACTAATTCAATTTGTTTGATACAATAATACTAATTTTAAATCACTTCTTTAGCATCTGCGTGTTGCATATGGAATCAAGAATGAAGGAGAACTATTTTCGCAACATTTTACAGTACTCGAACAAGCTCTGAACAGTCGGGAATCTTACAACATGTCTTCCTTCACGACAGCCACTTTGATCCAAAGTCAAGTTTTCAAGATATTTACGGTATACAGAAGAATTTTTTTTGAGGAATTCGGAGTTCATTTTTCATCCAAAGAACCCAAGGAAATTATTAAAGAGAACGTCCCTGCCTCGGAAGAAATGAAAAAACTCGCTGTGGCTTGTTACAAAATAGCTTACGGTAAATTTTTTTGACTTTCTACAGTAACACAATTCTTTCAGAAACAGGGACGTATTTGTCTTTCCCTTGGATCGCCTGGGATATCATCGACCAAGTCCGGATGGATAAAAGGATTCCTTTGAAAGCTGATCCTTTGGGTGAGATTATTTCAGAAGAAATTCGAAAAAAGAATTTTACCAAATTTGATGAAATAAAAAGAGGATTCAAAGAACATTGCCCAGCTATCCTTTTTTATCTTGACCGATACGAAGGGCTTGGTCGATTGCTGTATTTCGTGATCAAATGGAAGCAGCAACACCGTTCTCTCGACAAACTCAACAAGCCCACTATCTGTCTTCTGTTCATTAAGTTCGGCTTAGGGTTACTTCTGAATCTCAAAGGGTTCTCTCCTTTCCTGGAAGAGGTCAGTTTCCAACGTTGAATTCTTACAAACATTTGAAAAATGTTTTTTATTTCTAAAAATTTCAGACCAACAATCTCACCAAAAACATGGGCAAGGTTGATTTAAAAGCAAGAATAGGGGGTCTCGGGAGAATATTAATATGGTTCTTCGCTGCCCTCGGATCAGATGAGTTTTTCGAAATCCTGGACTTTGATTATAAAACTCCTAATCTTGATCCAAACAAAGCTCGTTATGATAGAGAACTTTGGATCCATCTTCACGAAGCCGGATTAAGATCGTATTTGGACATCGCTTCCAAGATTCATCCAGTCGTTCTCCATTTCAACGAAGACGGCACTTATTTGGAAAACAACCCCAAAATTATGAAAAGCCCGTCTTCTTTCGTTGTCGAAGTTCCCAGAAAAATGGAAAACAGCTTTCTCCAACGTCTTCCTGATCTCCAAGAACTGTCCGGGTGTACCCACATTGCTCACCATGTTCAAAACCTTATGTTTTTCCAAAACCCCAATGTCCAGATTACTCTGTGGCCGAAGGGTACTCTGAGTCAGATCCGGAGGCTAAGGAAGATACTTTCAGTAAGACCAGAATTGAGGGATGACGAAACCCCAATCGAAATCTCAAACAGAATCGGCCAACTAGTCATGGAAAACATCAACGGAATCATTGACAATAATATCAGATTTCAAAACAGTATCTTACATTAAATTTCCACATTTAAAAATCGTAAATTTTTATTCGAATAATGCAATTCCTTCCGAGACTTCAATTTTACAAAAAAAAAATAACCCTTGTGATCCATAGTTGAAATGTATCAAATATTTTTTGAATCCTTGGAAAACCTCCAAGAAGCAGCAGCAAATCCCCTCTGTACAGGCCTGGTGATCAACCACAACAGGTTTCGTCTGGAGTTCCCAGATTGAATCGATCTAAATCTGGATACAGGAAACGAAAAAACAGATGAGCGACGACTTCGCCGAACACCGTAGCCAGACAAAGCCAGACGTTGAAAGTCATGAAAACCAACATGAGAGAGTATCCGATAAGCAGCTGGACCCCATGAAGGCTTCCGTCAATGATCATATTCGGAGTCAACTTTCTTTGTCGAGGAGTGCCTTCGGGGAACGGGGTCTGGGAGCTCAGTTCCCTTCTTCGGAGATAAGTGCGGGCCCATTTCGTCCCTTCATAAGCGAAGCAAATGAGGAAGATTACTATGGAGCTCCAGATTATCCCTGAAACAAATTCATTGAATAATAGCAATCGGTGGAGAGTATAAAAGTAAATTTACTGATAAAAACAAACCCCAAGCATCTGAGATTTTCCAAAATTTGAATAGCACAGTTTCCTTACTCCCAAAATGGAAGTACATCGCCATGTCCATATCCATGTCCATGTCGTGCACGCCATGACCCGTGGTCATATCCATACCCTCACCATGATTAATATGGTTTTCGTGATCCATCCTGAAAGCTAAGCAAAATGAATTTTTTTCGGAGAAAACTCTTAATCGATGAAATATCGCACGACAAAATAGCCGCTGGCCAAACAATATGAAGAAAAGAACTGGTCTCTAGTCGACAACGATTCAATGATCGGATAAAAAAGAAAGTTGCAATAGAAGCCAATTCAGGGTCATTTAATGGGGGCTGATTAGGCCTCAGAGAACAACAAATATTTTCTTATCGAGGTTCCTAAACGACAGAAAAGTCCAGATTACGTCGTCTGAGAGGAGATCAACATTTCGACGAGAAAACAGGACGGAAGAGAAGTAGTCGAATCGATCCGAAAAGTGACCGCTCGCAAATGTACAGAGGCTCTCAAAATTACGCAAGACTTCCTTCCGTTACGATGAAAAAAACTGTCGGAAAATAAATATTTTAAAAAATAAAAGTTGCGCAGATCGATCCAAAATGCAACTGCTCATGAAAATTTAAGGTTGTCAAAATGATATAGGACCTCTTTTGGGATGAAAGAAGGAGAAACAGTGAGAGAGATATAGATCTAACAAAGTGTAAATATTTTTTTCATAAAGATTACACAAATCGATCTGAAAGGTAACCGTTCACAAGCATTCAAAATTATCAGAATGATACGAGACCTCTTGGATTGAATAGCGAAAACAAAAATTATGAAAAATATAGATATTTTTTTATAAAAATTACACAAATCAATCCAAAAAGTGACTATTCACGAACATTCAAGGTTGTTAAAACGATGTAGAATCATCTTCCGTGAAAATAAATAAGGGAAAAAGTAATAAAAAAGTAAAAACATGGATATAAAAACACAAGAAAAATAAAATTCTTTTTCAGAAAAAAGAAGGGAGCAATCATGTCCAAATTTATCCTAATAAAAGATAATCCTTGCATAAATATTCAAAAATAAAAAACGGGAAAATTGATACTTGAAAAATATTGTTTTGGAAACTCCAAGGCATTTAGATCAATGATTAAGCAAAAGTGGTCAAATTCCCGTCAGAAGGATCGAATTATTCACTCATTGATTGTTTACGTAGAGAAGAATTGATCCTTTCAAATCAGTGATTAGCGACGGAAAAAATAGTTTTACACGCGGTCAGAAATGGTTCGATCGCGTCCCGTTTTTTGATTTATTTGAAAATAATCTTATTCAATTTTTCCCTTTAAATTCTGTATTTTTAGAAACGTTATCAGAAGAAAAACAAGTGACGCGAGCGCACGGGGCAAAATATTGCCACTTTCTCTTGAAGAGTTTGTTTTCATATATGAAAATTACATTTTTTCCCAAATTCTTTGTATGTAAAAACTACTTTTTTAACTTTGATATGTGAACGTTTATTTATCTTTATTTTCGACATATGGAAGTTTTTCAATTTTATCTTTGAGGGGGCTACTTTTTTGTATTTGATTTTCTATATATGGAAATCAACTTTTTTCTGAATTTAAATCTCAAATTTTACATTCTCACTTCCATTGTTGCACTTCCTTTCCTCTGTCGAAAGCGATGACAAAAAAGGGGATGTGCTTTTGTTGAGTCAATATCGCGCTGAGAGAAGTTTCATGAAAACTGTCGCGTTCTTTCCCGAATTATTTCGCATCTGAATTTTGATCATTTCCAGGTCAATCGAAATTTACTACTTTTACTCGTTATCATATTCATGTGAAGCGTAATAAAACCGAGAACAATGATAATTGACTATTCTGAGCATTTTTGGGTGAGTTTTTGTAAAAATTTTGTATACAGTTTTGTACACATAAATTTCCACAAGTTTTTATATGAATTTCCATTTCCTATATAAATCTTTGTATATGAGTTTTGCATAATTCTTATATATGCATTTTTATATAGGCTTCATATATGGAATTTCGTGTATGAACTTTTACAAAGGATTTATATATAAATTTTGGTATAGATTTTGCATATAAATTATACATGATTTTCTGTATATTGATCACAATCTTCCAGGGCGATAAACACATTGGTTATAATGTTTTGTACGAGAATCTGAAAAGAGGAGAAGACACCGTCCAGGAATTCAGTACCTTCGTTAAAGAGAGGATCAGCTTGGAAGAAGATTTACATAAGTACCTTAGTAAAAGTTTGATTCGGGTCAGTTGAAAAATAAAAACTAAAATAAAAAAAAGTTGTTTAGGTAAATCAATATGTCGCGAACAACGGTTCTTTTGCCGAATCTTGGAGACTTACGAAAGGAACTCTGGAGCTGTATTGTGAAATCCAGACTTCTGTCGTGAAAAATCTCCTCGATTTGTCCAAAGAAGTCATAAAATATCACGACGATCTGGTGAAATCCAGGAAAAGGGTCAAGGAGCAGGACGTGATCGATGCAGTGAACTTGATGCAAACGACAACCACTTGTTTGCAGAAGGTTCGTATTAATATGAATTCCAATTTTTGTTCCATACTTATTTCGAGATTTCAGGCAAAAGAAACCTACCAACATCGCTGTAACGAGTTGCTATCGATGAAAAACGATGCTCAGGCGAAGGAAATCGCAAAAGCCAAGTCAAAAGTTATCAAAGCTCATGAGGAATACAAGTCCTACGTAGAAAAGTACGGGACCGTGAGGGACAACTTCGAAGAGAAATTAATTAAAGCCGCTAGAGCTTTCCAAGCCCACGATACGGGCCATCTTCAGCAAATGAAGAACTTTTTCTTTCAATTGGCAAAAAGCATGAACGACTCTCACGGAGCGATTTCTCAAGTAACGGCAGATTACAAAAACAGTCTCCAACAAGTGGATTTGGAAAATATCATGTTGAAATTTGTCGAAGACAAGGGAACCGGAAATGAGAAACCAGGTATACTTTATTTTAAAGCTCTTTGGAATGATTTCTATATGAAAAATGACTTTTAGAGCCTATTAAATGGACAGAAAACGATGAGTTGATTGACTTTGATGTCGTTTCTCATATTGCTGGCTCACAATCTGCCCCCAGCAGTTCCAATTCCTCTGCTATAGTTGTTGGGATGCCGGAAAGTTCGAGTCAAATCGTCTCTAATATCGTGGATTTGGACAGTCCCACATGGACCCCGACACCGAATGCCCAGGACATCAACAATGTGAGTTTTATTGCACAAAGATATCTATGAATATTAACAAATGCATATACATTAACATGTATATATGTTAATCCATACGTATTAATACACATATGTAGGTGTATATTAACATATACATATGTATATTTATTTCCATAATGACAATACTTAATTTAAGAAGTCTCCTGGAGACAGTGATGCGGACACTAATCAGAATTCGGGAACTGGCAACTCTGGATACGTTCAGCAATTATCCTCTTCTTTAGGCAGGCAGAAATTAGCTCAATGGTTTATTTTCTTTACTTTTTTAAAGATAATTGAGTGATTTTAGGCTTCCTAGAAGAAAAAAGAATTCATCTCAATCGAGTCTTCCTGCGAATGATGATCCTGGAGGACTTGGTGAAAGCTCTTCGAAGGGAGGATTTTTGAGGAGATACAGGAAATCCAAAAATGAATTGACGATTACGAACGAAACAGAAGACAGCAAAAGCGTCACGAGTAGTGGAAGGAGTGGAGACGAGAAAATGGTAATATTCATTTATCTTTAACAGCGAGAATAGTTAAAATAATATTAATAATAGTAGTTATTATTGGTATTAATATAGTCTTTGTAATAACTAATCTTAACAAAGATTTAATGATGATCATTTTTCAGTCAAACTTCGGGACTTCTGGTCATGGCTTCGGGGATTCTGAACTGACCCCTACTGTAAGTAATCCTCCGATAGTCGACGAGGATGGTTTCGTTATTAGACCTCCAGATAAAAAAGAGAAACATCAATGGTCTTCAACGACGTCTTCGTCGGATGAGGATGAGAATGAATTCCAAACTTCGAAAATCCGACAACTACAAATAAAGCCGATAAATAGTTCGGATTCGAAAATGAACGCCTCTGTAGATGAATTGAGGAATGCTATAGGGCATATTTCGCTACAAAGAAGTACTACTTTTGACAATGATCCATGGGCGAATGTTTCTGGAAACGTTGCTGGTGATTTCTCTCAAAGTTTAAATTCAGGAAAACCATTAAGAGCAGCCTTCACTGGGGACGATAACTTGAGGAAAAAAAACGACTTGGATTTTGGTTTTGGGTTCACACAATCTGTTGGTGGGTTTTCTGGAAGTACGATAGCCAGGGCAAGACCGAGATCAAACACTCCTACAGTATCTGGATTCGGGCCGAATTCGTCGGTTTCGGGATTGGATTCAAGAAAAGGATCAATTTCGAGTGATGTTTTTCTCGAAGTAAAAAGCGAAACAAGCGGTACTACAACAAATACAGGGTTTTCGGATAGCTTTTCGAATTTTTCTGTTTTAAATTCGAGTCCTAAACACCCTATAGCAATGGCCGTCAACGAATTTGTTCATGTTTGGTTCAGAAAAGATTTGGATTTACCGGAAGTCAAAGTTTTTGGAACAATAATGATTTCTTTCCCGTCAATTTTATTCAAAACTCTGACAGAAGTTACACAAGAATTGAAATCTATAAAATTTTCGATAGAAAATGCGTCGAAAATCCAGACGATAATGCCGAACAAGAGACTGGTTCTTCCAACACCGACTCAAAAGAATTCGGAAACCTACAACTACACGATAGACAAAGTTTCTCTGGCGAATTGGCTTTTGGATCAAGAAAAACAGAAACCTAGTTCTAATTTCTACAATGTAGATATAGTGAGATATGAATTGAATCCGGGATTTTTGGCTCCATTGGTTTTCAAAAGTTACTGGAAAGTGAGCGAAAACGAAACAGGATTGAGGATTGACTATGAACTTAATTCGCAAAGTTCGACAGAAAAAGCTTTATTGAATATTAATTTTACTACCAAAATAAGTGGAGATCCGGAATTGTCGAATTCTGATCCCGAAGCGAAATTCGACAAGGATTCTGGGATCTTGTCCTGGACTGTGACAGAACTCACTCCACATGGAGAAAAAAGCGGATCTTTGAAGGCGAGATTGAAGTTGAACAATGGACCGTCCACTCCAGAAAATACCTTTGTTCAGTTTCAAGTAAGTTTTTTGTATTATCAATGTGAATAAAATAGTCTAATTGTTTACAAATACTTCTTATTTCAGGTGGCAGACACGATCATGTCGGATATTGTATTGAAAATGGACCCGGAAAGCGGATACAACCTATCCATGACAAGGAAGAAGTTGATCGCCGGGAAGTATTTCTGTGAACCTGAAGTAAGAAGTTAATGAATCTTTTGATTTTTCATAATAATCCACGAATGGTACTGGTGTGTGACAATGAAAAACGTGTTTAAATTTAATTGCTTAATTATTGCTTTTGTAATAAAAGTTATTACAATTCGAATTTTGAAAAATTACGTGCAATTTCTAGACTTTTTAAGCAGATCATCAATTAGTTCCATACACAAGAAATCTAGATATTTCTGGGTTTCACTAATTATTGATTACACATCACAACTGCTGAACGTCTGCAATAGTTTCTAGATATCCCCGTTTTTATTAAAAAGCGGATATTCATCATGTCTCTTTGTAATATCAACAGCTGCGAGACAGCTTCAAAAATTGCACTTGTTCAAACTACACACAATATTTTCGAATATATCATTCCATTCGCATCGAGTATGTGCCACATGTTTTGAGATGATCAATCTTTGTGCTTTATATGTAGAATCAACAAAATGAATAACAATGTAATGAAAGATATCTATAGAATTTCTATCTCCTTGTCGGCATGAAAGTCGGGCTTTAACTCGACTGATCAAAGTACATTCAAAAGATAGACCCCGCCCAGTGGCCGACGTCTCGGAACACCCGATCAACTGTCCTAATGAGAGTCTTGCTCTCCCCTCTATATCCTAGATACTTGCGTTTCTAATAAACTCTATCAAGTATGTGTCATCACAGTAGAACTCTATAATCTTCACGCTGGGGAAGTAGAACCCCCTAGGAGACTGTCATCAGGCTCCGCAGTGGATATCCATCTATCCTCCCTTAAACCATTTCTACATCCTGATGTGGAGAATAAATGTTCTTACTGTATTATCATAAATCTTTTATTGTTTATCCATTCTCTGGTGTGAATTGAAGAAAAACGCGAACAACACTCTCAAAGTTGCAGATCGAGCACTCTGAGAAATCAATCACTGGGCGGTGCTTATATCTTATGTATACTTTGGTTCAGCCGAATTGAAAATCAACTTGCATTCCGAAATAAATGTTACACTTGATTGCTGTCAGTATCAAGTTTTTTTTGAGAATTCATGATCCAGATTGGGTGTGCTAATGGGTATTGTTGTTGATGTTCCGCCTTGTATTCTTGGTTAAACAGTATAAAAATAAACGCATTGGCTAATATTCACTATCGACCAGAAATATCAACTTCTGAGTTCTCATTCCTCTTAAAAATATATCTCACTATCGGTGGATATTCTAACCGTATTTTAATGCTCAGTTAACATGAGTTTATTCGACTGGAGATACTCAAACCTAAGAACTCTCAAATTAGGTTATTAGTACTCCGTGATTATGTTTAAAAAATGGACTTATTATTCCGTGTTGATGTTCATACCATCGTAAGCTGAGGAAACAGGTCAGCCTGGATCACGAAGCTTAAACAATTAGCACCGTCCAGGGATCGACGCCCTAAAAGGCGTGATCGTCGGACGTTGAATCAGTCCGCTCTCTCTCTCTATCCTAAATGCTCGTACTCTAATAAAGTATTAGGTTGGACAGTTGAAATTTGTGAATTTTTTTTCGGTAACATTCAGGATGTTTCCAAGAGCTTTTGGAGACCAATCTTTTTAGTATATAAAGGTCGAGGTTAGGCGAACAAGTTAAGCGTATAACATTTGCAATCACTATTACTATTGTCGAAATATTGGCCTTGAACCGTCGGGAAGCGCGATTGCTTCAAATTCACAAATACTTTCTGAATCGGAAAGCCACGGAATCTTGTGAGAATATCAATCAGTTGATAGGTGAACATATGTTGTCTTACCGTAACGCAATACTTTGGCTTCAAAAGCTCGATTCTGGTGATTATGACCTCGATAACAAAATTCATCTAGATACTGAATCGAAGACCGATAATGCTTGCTTTCTGATCCAAATTGAAGAGGACTTGTGTCTTACTTCGTGTGAGCTAAGAGAAGAATTTCGGTGTTCATCAGACCAAAGAAAAATAAAGTTCAAAATTTTTTTACAGAGAAAATTCACGAATTTCAACTGTCTAACCCAATATCTGACTTTTCCTACTTTTGTTTAAACTTTTTCTTTCTAGTCTAAAATTAATTACGTCATTTATCATTACGAAATTACTGCTTGCGTGTTCAATCATTGTCTGACTCCTCGGTCTCGCTCGATATTCTTACGTTTCATAAAAATCTGATGGTTTAGGTTCCAGGCCACTTCATTTTTCGATGCACAAATTTATCAGCCTGTTGTTTTTCGGGATCCTTGTCTGGCTATCCCACTACTCCGTCGCCGACATTAACGTCGTAGATGAAGATGGTGATACTCCGCTTCACCGTGCTTGTTCTGATGGACATCTTGAAATAGTTAAATTGTTGCTGGAGAAAGGCGCCAACATTGATACCGCGAATAAAGATGGTGATACTCCGCTTCACCGTGCTTGTTCTAATGGACATCTTGAAGTGGTTAAATTGTTGCTGGAGAAAGGCGCCAACATTAATACCGTGAATGGATATGGTGATACTCCGCTTCACCGTGCTTGTTTTCATGGACATCTTGAAGTGGTTAAATTGTTGCTGGAGAAAGGTGCCAAAATTAATACTGCGAATAAACATGGTGATACTCCGCTCCACCATGCTTCTTCAAGTGGACATCTTGAAGTGGTTAAATTGTTGCTGGAGAAAGGCGCCAAAATTAATACTGCGAATGAAGATGGTGATACTCCGCTTCACTGTGCTTGTTTCAATGGACATCTTGAAATAGTTAAATTGTTGCTGGAGAAAGGCGCCAACATTGATACCGCGAATAAAGATGGTTATACTCCGCTTCACCGTGCTTGTTCTGATGGACATCTTGAAGTGGTTAAATTGTTGCTGGAGAAAGGCGCCAACATTGATGCCGTACGTAGTGATCTTTATACACCACTTCATCTTGCCTGTTTGAATGGAAAATATGAAGTCGTTAAATTGTTACTGGAGAAAGGTGTCAGCATCAATCCCCGGAATAATAGAGGTTCTACTCCACTTCACCTTGCTTGTCAGAAAGGACATTCTGAAATAGCTAAATTGTTGCGGGAGAAGGGTGCTGACTCTAGTATCAAGGATAACTACGGTTCCACCCCATCATGTCAAGTTTGACATATATGTCACATCTACGTGATTGATCTTTTGTGTTTCTAAATTAATTTCCAAACTTAAAAAGTATTTAGAAATAAACTAAATATATCATTAGAAAATGCAAGAATATCTGAGTTCTGATTTGATACTGTGAAATTATACAGTAAACAAATCGAAATGTTGAGAAGTCCATTAGATTACTGGTACTAGCTAGAAGAAAGTCATGTGTGAGGGGAATATCATTAATGAGCTTTCAGGATTAATAATAATTTACTTAAATATTTCAATCAAATGGAAAAAAATTTCAATTTTTCTATGTGACACGCAAATTAAATCCAGCCTAAAAATAACATAAAAAGCAACAGCAACATAATAGCCTGATTTTATATTTTCTTCTCCTACACTTTGTCTTTTTACATTTTGCACGTCTTCTATTCTATCAGCTTCATATTTTGTCCTGTTATATTTCCTCCGTGCACCTCGATTATTGACCTGAAAACAATTCCACGCATGCAATTAAACCTTAGATGGTTAAACATGTAGACGATAATGCGAAATGATTAAATCCCGTATCAAAGAGGAAGGAAAGCGAATTCCTACTAAATCTAAAATAATCTCCTTAAAACCATATTTTTCCATTAATTTTAGAAAAAGTAAACAATAAATAACCACAATGGTGTATATTAAATTTTTGAATTTGAAAGGTTGACAGATTGATTCCATCAATCTTATTAGTATTTAAGTAATTCCGTAATTCTAGTGGAGGATCCAGCCCAAAAGAATCAAAGTAATAACACCCTTCATTACTCTTGTAATAACAAACCCAATGAGTGCCACTATTTTTACTCAAGTCTAAATTTACAACCCCACATTCTTTATCATTAATTTTACCTGGAAGAGTATCCCTCTTAAATATCCCTCTGAAATTTTTTATTTTTAATTCTTTAGCTAATTTTATAATGTCGTAATTTGTCAATGGTTTATTGATAAACATTTATAATCAAGGAAAATTGACCGGATTGCATAAAATACCTGACTGCGTTAGAACCCTGGAGTGGGATCCTAGAGGGACATTGGAGGACCCGTATCCTTTTAGTAAATATATATATTTGCCAGAATCACGCGTAATGCCCCGTATACCCTTCGGGAGGGGAGGGGGGCGAGGCAAGGTGCCAGACGTGACCATATATTATTAATATACATATTTACACACACCAAACCCTGTATTCTATATTTACTATTGCATTTATAATTTTTAAGAAATAGACTGTAGATAAAAACATTTGTGAAATTTGATATTAATGTTGAACAATTTCTCGAAAAACTTCAAATGTTTATTATATAATTGTGATAGGGATGAGACACGTTGCGTCTCAAAAGTACTGTAGTTGCTACTTCCTGAACTTTTGGTTGATAGAAAAGCAGATGTTCAAAGGTTGTTTCTAAATTTCGCTAGCGATCAAAGTAGAAACGGCGGATGTGATTTCGTGCACAAGTGTTCGTACAAAGGTTAGCACTGAAAGCGAATAAACAACTTTTTATCACAAGTGTAATGTCTGATGGAGAGAGATGAATAGCGGATACTTTTCTGGTAATTTGTAAACACCACAGTGATCGACCAAATCTTTTCATTGCAAGTTCCTCGTTATATATTGCGAGTTAAAGATCAAGTGCGGACTCCGAAAAAAAATGATAGCCAATATACTTTCTGGAGAACAAATGTTTGATGCTGGTATTGGAGTGATTTTTTTCTGAACTCAAAATACGTGAGATATAAAACATTTGCTATGTTTTGGCTTTTGGTCATAGCATTAAGCACAAAGATTTTTTTCTTCGTAGTGCAATTGGAAAAAGATTTTCAAGGGATGTTTCTATAAATCTCAATTGTTTCTTTACTTTCCTTTTCAGATGGCTCTTTTTAGAGAAATATATTAAAAACAAGTTGTTAAGAAATGCCAATATTCTACTTTGTGATTAGTTATCGAGAATTCTTTCAGAAATTTTTCCTCATAAAGCACTGGCTAATAAATATTTATTCTTTTATAAATTACAGAGTTCTTAATTGTTTTAATTAAATTTGACCAATCATAAATCATCGGAAGGAAGGCATTCTTTTTCGTAGCGTTCATCATGAGATGTCTTAGAAAGCATCTTTCAAGAACACTTCTGAGTTCCTTCTTAAACTTAAAATTAGACAATACAAAGAAAAATTTATCGTGAACAACTTGTGTTTCTTCGACTTTTATTTTGTCATAATCCATTTACTAGTACAATTCAACAAATGAAAATGTTAAATAGATGCCAGCATGGAAGTTTATTTTCAAATTGACGAATCGAAGCGCATTCAAAAGATAATCCCAGCTCAGTGATCGATTTCTCAGAATGCTCGATCTGCAACTCTCACTGTTCTCCTTTATCTTTGCTGCTTAGGAAGCGAATTAATGATAACAAGTCTATAGAGGAGAGTGCATTCCTTACATTAGGAGATATAAATCCTATATTCTTCACTATGCCGCCATTACTCATTTATTTAATTCTACATCTAAAGCACAAAGATTGATCATCTTAAAACATGTGGCGCATGCTCGATGCGAACAGAATAATACTTTCGAAAACCTTGTGTGTAGTTTGAACAAGTGCAATCTTTGAAGCTGTCTCGCAGCTGTTGATTTTACGAAAAGATGTGATTGGCATTCGTCTTTTTTTAAATAGCAACTAGGATACCTAGAAACTGATGGGGATGTGTAACTATCGTGACATGCAACCGAGAATTAGTGAAACCCAGAAAAGTTCAGATTTCTTGTGTATCGAATTAACCAGTGATCTGCTTCAACCTCATTGGAATGCTCAAAAAGAAAAGAAACAAAGCTTATCTTCAATCTTCTTGTGGAATATTAAATTGCAGTAATTTTGTTTGTCAAAAATCCATCTAGACAGAATGCTATATCGGAACACTTTCGATGTCATCAAGCTGTTCTTTGATTTCGATAAATTTAACAAAATCTAACAAAATATCCATGTTCTCAATATTGATCTTCTCCTATTCTGGATATTCCATATCGGATACTTAAAAAATCAAATTTTTCTTACTGATTTTCCCTTCTCGAAACCACTTGAAAGTATCTTCGACAAAGTTCGATCCTCTAATATGTATCATGGATTTCTTCAGTCTCGGGCCGTGATTTTTTTGAGATAGTCATTTAAGGTGAAATCCCAATTCACTGTCTTCTTCCACTGTGTTGAGAAGATAACCACAAAATAATTCGGAAATAGACTGGTGATCGTAAGTTGATTATGAAAAACAGTCCCCAAGATAAGAATTGCAAAGTTCCGATGATTGCTTAAACTTCTTTTATTTTCCTTCTGGGCATAAAACAGAAATTAACTTTGTAATATAATACAAATACTTACTTCATCTGTTCTGAATAAACTCATTATATGTTTCTATATTGACAGGTTATACAGCTGCAGAAAATTTAAATAAATGATCCAATATTTCATATAAGGATCCAGTTCTGATATATTAGTATTTCTATCATAAAATACTAAAAATTTTTTGGTTGAAGGACAGAATATTGAAGTGTGAATTAATTGGACTCATTCTTAATCTTTCAATTAAACCTATAAAATTTAAGATACATATCAGTAACGAAAATCTTTGATAGTTCTAACGAATATCATTGTGAATATAATTAATTCAATTAGTGATATGTTTGGATATTGTATGTCAGTTGTATTTTAGATTATTATTGTTCAGATTAATCTTTAAGGTTAAATTATGAATAAAGCAATTGAATTTTACAATAATAATAAGAAGAGCGGATTTTTATATGTAAAGAACTCAAATATCCAACAAATAAAATGATAAGCAGCTAAATGTGCTCATGGTGCGAAAAGCAGAAAAATATAAAAAATACCTCAATAAGTTCACCATTTTAGCAAATTAGTGAACCACCCAGCTGAGACAAGTATTGCCACATTATTTTTGTCAAGGTGATTTTTTGAAATATCATAAGAGTTTTTGTTTTTATATTAGTATGACTCTTGAATGCGACCCAGATTTTCTCCCGCAAATCAAGGTCGTTCTCAGAAGGCTGTTCTGATTTTTTTGGGTGAGAAATTTTTCTAAGTTTTCCTGGATTTCCTGATTTTTCTGGATCATTTAAGGTCTATAATTGCCACCGTTTTTTTCAGGTTTCGATGGAGCCATTTTCCTTTTTCGGAATCCACTTAAGAATCTTCCAACCAGATTTTTATTGATTTTTGTTTTTTATTTTTATGTTTATTTCTTATCTTGTTCACGTGTTTTGGAAAGTGACTATTTGAAACTAGAAGTTAAAAATTGGAAATAAGAGTTCAGAATTAAAGTTGAAGGTTTTATGGTTTCAAATATCGGGAAATTCGTGTCGAGACAATTTCGCAGAGATTTATTTCTGATTTTGAAAGTTTCGGAACCATCCCGTGAAAAATTTATTCCTAATTTTAAGTCTCTAAAATTCCCGACACTTAATTCCAGGAAAATCTCCTTTTTGAACTTTAAATTAAATCTTTAATTTTATTTCAAACGGAATCTAAAAATTCTAATTTGCTTTTGGACTTGACTGTATTTGGTATATTTGAGCGATTATTATTAGTCGCAACCGTTGCGAGAACAAAGCTGGAACGGCGAAGGCGAGGCGAAGGGATTATCCAGGGCTCCTTCGAGGTTATTCAGGGCTATTTGAGGTTAATTCAATGGAAAGAGAAATCGAGCTGACTTCGAGAGTGAAATTGACTCTCCGATGATCCTAGGAATAGTTTTTGCCCAGATTTTCATTTCTATACTTTTCCTTTATCGATTGAAAAACTGTAAATACGGATATTAATATGAAGGAAGTCCTAATTATTTATATCGATTAATATAAATAAACTTTCTAAATCCAACGTTATATGGCTAAGTGATGTTTATAATTATCCTGTTTTTTTTGAAGAAAAGGACTTCCGAAAACTCCTTTCGGAACGACTATAAAAAAGTTTGTTTTTAATTTTTATAATTGTATAATTATGACTTTCTCAAATTTCCTTTCCGACCTGAATTTTTGCAAATTTGCCCCATTCAAGTTCCACTTCTATTTTGAAGACAAAATTATACATGCACATCCATGCCGAAGCCCATTGTACTCCGAAAGTGCCTTCGATCCGCGCTCTCGAAAATCGCTCACCTGAACCTATTGAGTTTATCGAGAATCATCGGGTTCTTTTGAATTTTTTTAAGGAACAATTTTAGATCTTTTGAGGATCAATTTTGAATTCTTTTGAATTGTCTTCAATACTTTTGGGGATCAATTCTGAATACTTTAAATCTTTTGAATTCTTTTGGGGAACAATGTCGGAACCTTTTGGGGAACAATTTTGGATTGTTGGGGACCATTGTCTGATCGGACCTCAATCGAAACCGCTGCCGTTCGGGGACGTCGGCGACCTTCGGAAAAAAGACCGGACGTCCTTCTTTCTTCATGGGAATGCGCAACCTGGACTTTCTAAATTGATTTTTTCCAAAATACAATTACAAAGAATATGTTTTTTAATTGAATAAATTCATCTAAAATTCCGTGGAAACTTTTAAAATAAGAATGTTCTGAAATCCTTGTTGGAACCATTTCGCGGGATTTTTATAAAAATTGTTTTGAAATTTCCTACTTTTGTTTATTCTTTATATTAATATGATTTTGTACAATATAATTACAACGTGATTATCGCTTCTTTTTGATTGAACAAGGCTTTCTTTTTGATTTTTCCGGTTTTCTAGATCGCGAAAGATTTTGACTCAGGTTCTGATTTTTTGTATTTCTCTATTCACAAAGCTTTTGCTCTCTGTGATAAAAATCGAGTTGCTTTTGATTGAAGAACTTTATAAAAATCAAAAGTTTTTTCGACACGAATTTCAGAGATTTATTGGATTCCATAGTTGCTGAAATTTTGGATATTCTAGAGGAGTTCAGGGATCTACACTAAAATCTAAATATTTCCAGAAATCTATGTTAAAATCCATATTTTCCCGAAAATTCTTGTATTTCGGGATATTTGGGGTGTCTATAAATTCGAGAAAATCATATTTGTATTTAAAT
>VOSG01000539.1:0-22208 GCA_009761265.1 Halicephalobus sp. NKZ332 | reverse complement strand
GCCAACTCCTTTACTTTACTTACAGCCTTATCAACAATATCTGTTGTCGATTCAACTGAAACAGTAGTTGTTTCTTCTGTTGTAGGAGTTGTTGCTGCTTGATCTGTGTGAGATTCCTGTTCGACTCCAGCGTTATTCACGGTTGTTTCCGCGGCTTCTGGTTCCTTTGTCACGGATTCTGCTTGTGTATCGTGTTGTCCAGAAACTGAAAAGCTTGATTCTGAATATCATTGTGATTGTAAGCAGAAAGCAAAGCAATGATAAGATTTATTGATAAAGCATAAATTAAAAATAAATAAGCAAAACGAAGAGCGAAGCATTGAGGTTCAGTGCTTACTTGGAAGCTTCTCCTCCGCCTCGGGAGTAAATGTTTCACCGTGCTTCTGAGAGCCTAAATTATTCATTTCATTCCAGGAATATGGTGGTGCCAAAAGTAAACTTACGACAAACAGTACAGTGGATCCAGAGAGACTCTTTCTGAGCCTCTTTTTCAGAAGGCTTATAGAATCTCAAAACTGGAGTTCTGTCACAGTGATGGTTGTCGCCGTATCCGAGGACACAAGTTCCGTTCTTGGGGAAGAAGAGGGCTCCGGTGCATCCGTCTTGGTAGCATCTCGTAGCACAGAGCTCTGGAGTCTCAGTAAGGAGATTCAGCTCAAATTCAGAACTGAACTCCTTCGGTCTGTCAGAGAGATCTCCAACTTGGAACGTAATCAGACACCCTTGGACTTCAGCGGCTGAAGCTGAATCAGATGGAGTGGATTCCGGAGCCGGTGTAGAGGATTCGGGGGCTACTCCGGGTGGTGAAGCAGAGCTTTTTGGAGCTTGTGTTGTAGCTTCTTCATTACTTCCACTCTCCGGAACTGTCGTAGACTCTTCAGTTTTCGGAGCCTCTGTTGCCTTTTCTGTTGTTGTTTCGGTTTTGCTTTCGTCCTGAGATTGAGTAGGGGTGCTTCCTTCTTTTTCTCCCACGACGTTGTTATCCTTCATGTTTCCAGTCACAGCACCTTTTTCTCCATGAGTTCCAGACCTGCAGCTTGTACAGTGGATCCAGATGGAAGATTCCTTGTCATCATCATCGAGTTTCAAAAAGTTAATGTTTGGTCTCTTATTGCTGCAATATTGCTTGTCACCATATCCGAGGACGCAAGTTCCGTTCTTGGGGAAGAAGAGAGCTCCTGTACATCCGTCTTGGAAACATCTCGTGGCACAAATTTCTGGAGTGTCTGTCAGAAGGTTCAACTCGAACTCTGAAGTGAACTCCTTCGGTCTGTTCTCCAGAAGTTCGGCTTGGAAAGTGATCAGACAACCTCCGCCGAAAATGACAGGACCTGTAGTCACTTTTCCGAGAGACATCATTTTGTCTGTCGAAGCTTCAGGAGCCAAGGTCGTTTCTTCAGCTTCCACATCATTTCCTTTTGGCTCCTCAGGTTTCGGAGCTTCTGGGGTTGGAGTGGTTTCTTCAGGTTTAGCAGAAGTACTTTCGGATTCCTTGGGTTCTTCGGTGGCTGCAGATTCGTTTCCAGAATCAGCTTCTGGAGAAAGTTTGTGTTCAACCAACTCAGGTCTCGGAGTTGTGGAAGCCCTAATGAACTCGGAATCAGGAGACACTGTTACTGGTTTATCTGGCTCTAAATCGATGGTTTTGATTATTTCTCGCTAAAATGAAAACTCACGACATCTGAAACAAGACAAAACGACGGCTTTCGAGGGTTTGAAGAAGTAATGTCTTTGGTGTTTTCCATCACATTGTTCTTTTTCTCTCATCTGAACTTTACACTTTGATTTGTTATCTTCAGAATCCGAGGGAATAAAAACAGCTCCCGAGCAAGAATTCTGGTAGCAGATGTAAGCGCATTCCTCGATATTTCCTACGGTAGCCACGTGAGTCGTCTTATAAGAGTTGACATCCGTATTCTCAAAGACTTGGAAAGTAACGACACACGCTGAAACAATGAGATTATAGATTCAATTGGTAATAAGGAGTGAAGTTGAGGAAATAGGACTTACATTGTCTGAAGTCGACGGCTGGGGGTGCAGATGTCTTCTGAGCTTTTTCTATTTTTTCGATGTTGTCATCTTTGCTCTCCGAAGCCACTGGTTCTTCTGTAAAGTTAAATAAACCAAATTAGTTAAATAATCAATATAAAATTAGTAATTATATTTTTATATAAGCGAAAAATAGTTATTTTTTAAGTTTTTCAGAAATTTCCGAAAGTTAAAATTTTGTGTCAGATCCTGGAAGGTTCCAGAAGCTCTTACGGGATTATAGCTGTAAAAGACCAGAAGCATTACTCACTCGATCTGCATCCTATGCAACTCATTTCGATTCCTTCGTCTTCTTGACTGATCTTGGCCTCATTGACTCTCTCATCTTTATTATCCTCCAAATCACAATGAGTGTCGAGGCCATCAGTGTTCACAGAAAAAGCGCAAATTTTTGTCTGGATTTCGAACTGAGCAAAATCACAATGGTTCTCGAAACAGATCGACGCACAATCTTCTGGAGTCTTCGCCGTCGTTTCATTGATCATCAAGATTCGTGAGTGATCGTTTATTTTATTTACAGTATTGAATACTATTTCGTGAGTATTTTGAGGGCATTTTCTTTGTTGACCAACAACCGGAGACCATTCCGAGTGGTCGTGGACTGGTTCTAAAAATACAAAACGGTACAATTCATTTCTCCAGTAATCCATTTTAAACTTCGGGAATTTTGGTTTCCCAAATTACGTTTTATTATATTGAAATATCGAAATGTTCAATAATCATTGAAATTGAGTATTTACTATATTAGAATTTTAAGATCTTGTGAAACCTGTTTTTAGACATGTGCAATTTTTCATGATCTTTGAAATTATCTTTTTTATTGTATTAACGTTTTAGAACTTTTAAGACCTGTTTTTTTGCTGTTTTGGAATGTATTTTTTTGTTTTGAATTTTAGTTCATTATGAAATTTATCTTCTTTATTTCTTTAATTTCCGAAACTCAATAAGAAAATTAATTTTTTTAATTTCTAAGTCGAAAGAGATCAAATTTTAATACTGGAGAAATGAACTGTACTATTTCATATTGTTCCAAACGCTTAATTGCTCAAAGTTAACTTCATAAACAAATGACATCATAAATTTCAATTTTTAAAGATGATTCACCGAAAAGTTTTTCAAAGTCACTTTTTTAGTGATTCTCAAGTTCAAGGATCGGGTGTGGCAGGTCCAGAATTCTGAACTTGATCGATTCCGTAAAAACCAGTTTATAAGAAATTTATTGATTGAATTTCTTTACTTTTTTGCGCAACTTCAAATTAGCGTATTCCTAATTGCAACTGGCAGAAAATCGAGTGGAATTGATTAATGAAAAATTGCTTCAGACCAACTGGTCAAATCATATTAATATAAAAAATAAAAGTTAATGCTATTACCAAATTCTCTCGAGAGGAATTTCTAGATAAGATACAAAAAACAAAAGTTAATCATATTATGGAGTTATCTCGAGAGGAATTTTTATATATCAATGCAAAAAATAAGTTAACGTGATTACTGAGTCATTTTTGGAGCAACTCCTGGATATTAATATAAAAAATAAAAGTTAATCCCATTAGAAAATTATTTCGAGACGAATTTTTAGATAGTAATACAACAAATAGACGTTAATCCTATTGCCAAATTATGTTGAGAATTCCTAGACATCAACATAAAAAATAAAAGTTAACATTGTTACGAAATCATCTCACTACGAGTTTCCAGAGTTCCTGAAGAACTTCCAGAATCCGAAGTTTCAGATTTCTGTTCCGGAAATTTCTAAGATTCCGAAACAATCGAATATTAGCGAGTAAATTTAAAATTACCTGGGTTTGAAGGGACAGATTCTGGTTGTGCATCTTCGTTAAAATCGACCTCTGGAGGCTTCTGTTTTTCGTTTTCTGGAAGAGCGTCCCCGCATTTGAGACACGAAACAGAAACCGGAGAGCCGTTGTACTCGATGGAATTTATGTTAACGAGGCTTGTAGAACCACAGTCGTCCCTGGTGTGGAGGTAGAAAATACAGGGCTTGATCCTCATGTGATCGTAGGTGACCGAGTAGCAGAATCTGTATCCGTAGCATCTCCTGATACATTCCTGGAGATTCGGGCTCGAGATGTCCAGTTGGAACCAGCTTTGAGCTTCTTGGACAACGACAGAATTTGATTCCGCGTGGCCATATATGTTCTCACCATTACATACTATAATTTCATTATTATTCTTCATTAAAATTATTACTACTGCACACTGTGATTTTGTTGGAATTGTTTATAATTGTATATTTTAGCTTTAATTTTTGAATTTTTCGTCGCATATCGTAGTCTTTTATTTTTATTTTTATTTTTTATTTTTTTTGCTGAAAATGAGCGTCAAGGCCCCTTTAAACTCAGAACAAGATATAATCAGAAAAGATCAAAAAGATAAATTCACCTATGCGAACGTTTGATTCAATCTCGTTAAAGATAAAGCTCTTCAAATACCTTTATGAAAAACAATTTTCTAAAAAAATAAAAATTTCGGATTTATCAAGAAATAAAATCTTCCAAGGTCCATTTGTGTTTTGAAATTAAAATTCGAAGCTAGGGGGTTCTGAAGATTTGTTTCGAGACAATTTTGAAAAGATAATTATCTTTAATTTCCATAATTGTATAACTCGAAATCATTATCTGATTTCAAAAATTCTAGAATTCTCTGGAATTTCCAAAATTCCTTCCGAAACAATTTATGAAAAATTTGTTTTATATTCTCATAATTGGTTTTATAAAAAACTATAAATTAATTTCGGAACAATCTAACAATAAAAAGTTCATTTTAAGCTCTCATAAGTGCACAACTTTATAAACGATTAATTTTTAAATCGAAAATTGTAAAATTCTTTTCGGGACAAAAATTTATTTTTAACTTTTACGATAATGTTGATTCTGTTAAGATTCTTCACATGCCTCTTTGTTTATCGAAGAAAAATTTATTGACCGAAAATAGAAGTCCCATGTTCTTGTGACACTGACATTTATGATCTTCTTTTCTTTTAGATTCCAATTAAAAAGAAAAGAATAATCCCCAGCAATTCAAGTTTTTTCGATATTTTCTCAGGAAAAAAATTTTCCGCTCAAAGTGACTGGCCTTGGGGAGTACCGGAACAAATTGTTTTTTTTTTGAGAAAAATGTTCGAAAATTTTACAAACAATGAAATGGATGCAATTTCTGCAACAAGTTCCAGTACGAGTTAAACATCTTCCAATTGAACTAACCGGGGAGAAGTAAATTAGCTATTATTCCTGTTAAGACCAACGCCTTTTTAATTCGAAAATTTTCAATTTTTTTGAGAGGATTTTAAGTGATGATCTTGACACAAATAACTTTCGATATTTTTCGATTCTGAAATAGTCAATGGCTATGTGAAGAAAAATTGATTAAGATTATAATTGAAAAGCAAATTAACTATCATTTTCGTAAAAACCAATCTTTAAGTGTTTTTTTGTTTTCCTTTCCCCGAAAACAGATTTTAAGTTGTGGTCCTGACGTGAAAAAAGCTTCATTCATTTTTCGATCACGGGTTTGATTCATACCTTTTATAGAGCCATTAATCAAAGTCGTGATCGAAGGATAAATCAAGCATTTTTCACGATGAGATTAACGCCTTTTAATTTAATGATCTTTTTATATTCACTATCTGGAAGAGGAAGTTAAGAGATAGTACTGCAATAAAATTCTAATTTATTTTCCCATCATAAACATGTTTAATGATCCTTCCAAAATTGTTCTAAGACCAAAGATTTTTTGGTTTAATCTTTCTTTGATTTTCACTTTTCGAAAATAGATTCAAAAAATATTCTCGTAAGGAAAAGTTTTTAATTTATTTTCTAACCACAAATATGTTCAATGATCACTTCAAAGTTATTCTATCTGAGACGAAAAATGTTTTGTACAAACATTCCTTGACTTTTATTCCTTCAAAATAAATTTTAGAAAGATGGTCCCGCATCCAAAAGGTTTTAAATTTATCTCTCCAACATAAATATATCTGGTAATCTCTTGCACATCATTTGTGATGGGATCAAGAAATTTTTTATGGAAAAAATCTTAATTCTCATTTTGTAAAAAATTCTGGAATAATTGTTACACAACGAAAAAGTTGATTTGATTTTAAATAAATCCAGTTATTGATTCTTTTAAAAGCATTCTGTCTGGGACCAAAGATTTTTTACGCAAAAATTCCTTCGTTTTCGTCTGCTAATAATAGATTTCGAAAGACAGGTCTCGAACCGAAAAAAATATTTAATTTATGTTTTTATGAATCGAGTTATTTTCTTTAGACTGCATTTTTATAAAGGAATTCAAGAATTTTCGAAATTAGCTCAGTTTTCACAAAAAAATCGGAATTTTAATTTTTCCGACAAGGTCGATTAGTTTTTTCTAGCGAGAGAGTTTTCTATCATATTCACTCATCAGATGATAGGAATTCATGCTTTGTTGACGAGACGACTGAAGATCTGATGTCATTTTCGTAAAGAATTCAATGTCAAGATCAAATAGAATAAAAAAGTGAAAACAATAGAAAGATTTTTAAAATGGAATACAATAAAAGATGAAAAATGGAGTAAATAATATAAAAATATGAAAACAACAAAGAGTGCAATAAAAATAAAGTTTGTAATATGAACACAATATTCGGAAAAGTCAAAATCCTTTGATCATCTAACTTAAAACTAATCTTTTTGTTATAATTTTATAAAAAATAATGAAGTTTATGAACGAGACAAGATCGGAAAAGAACAATAGCTTTTGCAAACTTATTATTTAAGGAAATTATAAAAGTCTACATTCTGCCTGCGTATTGGAGATTTACAAGAAGTTGCCTCAAATCGATCCATGCCTTGCTTGCATTTTGCGGATTTAATATTTTATCTTGATTTAAATTTTGATTTTTATCTTGATTCAGATTTTTTTGAATTTCGACGTAAAATTTTTCATAAATGCAGATGCTGATGAAACAAACCAGTTGGCCAAGAGTCCCGTTTCTACTTTTATCGGATTTTATAGATCAGCCCAAATGTCTCATTTTTTTCTCAAAAAAGCCCTAAGGCTTTTTTCTTTTCCAGTCATAAAAACTTCGAGTAACAAGGGGGTAAACAATAAAAAAATAAAGATAAAATCGAAGCCTAGGTTCCTTTTCCGTTACGTTGCCTGAGGCGATAAGTTTTGCCAAAACAGTTTGTCAAAAAATAAAAAAAGTGATTAATCAAGACCTAGACAAAGACTTACTTATGTCCTCGGGGGGTCGACCAGAAATGGGGGTCGGAGGAGCACCGACCCTGGCGACCAGGAGGGCTGCCAGGAGCGGGATTGGCAGCTTCATTCAAGTCGACTTTTTTGGCTTAAAGAAAATAACGCCAAAAAAAGTCTGGTCCCTAGTATTCGTGTTGGGACCAGCAATCTAAAAACTATTGGTCCAAGTTAATATAAATATTTCAACTAATATTTAATAAGCGATTTAATTCTTTGGCTTAGAGATAACGCCAAAAGTTTTCGGTCCCTGGTATCTCGCGTTGTAATGAATGATTCATTTAAAAAATACACTAAAAGGAATACAAGGTAGTCTGATAGATATTTGACGAACAATAAGTCCAAATATAACAGATATTTAACAAGAAAACTGAACGAAAAATACATTTGCACAAACTATATACTCTGACAAGATGAAGGAAATTCAAACATGATAGATAATTAACGAAATGATGTAAATTCAAAGATGATCCATGACAAGAAAAAAGAAGCGAGTTTGTTGCTCGATGAACCGGTGTATCACGGTTGCGCAAAAACGACGGAAAGGGGACGAAACTCGATTTGGCGTCAATTGTCTTTCTTCCAGGTTTTCACTTTTAGAACCTGGTCTCCGCCCCCGTTTTTCTGCTTCGTCGATGGGGTACCTCAAGGAACTGCGGAACGTGTGATTTTTATCTCTTATAAAAACAAATTGATAAATACTTTGATTAATTTATTTCCGAACAAAGGTGTAATAAAATACTTCCTTCTCAAGGACACGGAGGTGGCCCCTTGAGGGTCTTCGAATTAACAAGATGAAATTTATTTGTTCAGAAGTTGTAAGAATTCCAAAAGAGCATTGATGTGGTAAAAACAAGTCCCCTAGAGATGGAGAGGGGGGTTAAGGATGTGGGTGGGTTCTGGGGGATGTTTTTAGGAATAAAAAGTGCAAGAATATTTTCTTCAAGATTCTGAGCATGTGGTGACGCATAGGTGCGACGAGATATTTTTATATCAGAAAAATTCTATCTGGAATTCTTCCCATCTTTTAAAATTTCGAAATTCAGAATATAAAACTACTTTTCTACTGTTTCTAAACATTCAAAGATGATTTTTCGGTGTACTCCCGTCTGCACCTACATCCTGGCTCCAGGTACTTCTTGTCTATATTGTGCTCTCGGACATCCCTTGTTGGTATTAATGCCCTCAGGCAGTTGAATCAGTGGCGACAATCGTTATTTTCCTTCCGTCTGAATCACTCGGCTTTACTTTCAAAATTTTATGAATCCAGTTGACGACCTGTTCTCGGTAGAGTTCGATGAAAGAAATCACCATGATTCCTTTGAACAATACATGAAAAGCCGGAACCTGGACAGCGATCTGACTGTGGGGATTGAGGTTTTGAATTCAAAAAAATAAACGAAAGCATCAAAATTGGAAGAACTTGAAAAATAAAGGGATCAAAACTCGGACCGTGAAGAATATGAAGACCCGCTTCACAATGATAGATGAGCGAAGTCTTCAATTATCGAGAATTAATTCTTTAATCATCGAACATCACATATCAATTTTCAATTATCGAGTATCAAAGTTTGGGAACAGTGGCGAGAAGTCTCTGAATCACTGAATTTACCGAATTCACTATGTTTTACTTTTTTGAACTTCTTGTTTATTGAAATTTCAACAATAAATCCGAAAAAATAATAAAAAGTCAACCATAAAACTGTTGACCCAAGAACTAATTCGATGTTGAAATTCGTGATGCAAGTGTCAATTTTCTTTTATATAATCGAGTACTTTTCTCAGCAGATTTTGCCGTAGAGAACAGTGAATATAGAAGAGGACACAGTAAGACCACGGAAAGACAAATGATAGGTATTGTTTCCGATTAGATAAATTCGGTTCTTCCAGGAGTAGTATTTGTAAAGTAATGCAAAATCAATTTTCTACAACTTCTTTGAATATCATGTAAGCTCTATTTCTAGAAGTGGAATTTGGTGTTAAAAAAGAACATCACAGAAGCACTGATCAGTAAACTGTCAGTCTTTCAAATATCCCGATTTTTGGATTCGAATTTTGAAATAAGAAGGCGGAAACTTCGAGTATTGTTACAAATCAACTTAATTTAATAGCCAAAAAGTACAAAAATAATACCAATAATTACTATTGTCAGAGTTTGTATCTGATAAATCTTGATAATCGAGTTCCTCAGTTTCCGATTCACGTTTCTTATTCAATTTAACCCTTTTGAGTATAACAGAGATACCGAATTCTCATAATCTTCGATTCGATTCAAACTCTTCGACTTTCTAATTAAACTTATTGAGTTCGAGTCGTTTGATTTTCGAACCGAATTTATTCGAAATCGACAGCTTTGATTGATAGTTAAAAGATTGTTATTTTTATTTGTTTCTTTGCGACTCATTTATTACAAAGTAAATTTATTGCAAAAAACACCGCAATGCGTTCTACAAAAGTTTAGATCTTTGTGAAAATAGATTCGAAAAATAAAAAATCTGATTTTTAACTATTTGCACTAGACAATATTTTTTGTTCGGCTCAAAAATAGTAATTCATATCCTTCTTGTCTTTTCAAATAAAATCAAATTCAGAGTCATATAACTCAGCCAAAAAGATTGTATCAGTTTTTGTGATGAGTTCCAGACAGGTGGCATATGAACAAAAGACAAATTTAGCCAGCTGAATAAACATACATTGTATTATAAGGACCGCCTCCGAAGCTTTCAGACAATCGATCAACAGTTTATGATCGTTGAGCGTTAATCGTTTTTTCATCAAAACAAATTGCATAGAATCCTGAGGTTTATTTCAATGCTTTGGATTACTAATTTATAGTTCTTTGTCTTGCGAGTTAATTTTCTCTCACTTAATGAATTTTTATAGGATTATGAAAATTTCCTCATCAGAATTCTTTGACACTCAGACAATCATTTTTGGTGTTGTCAACTAATTTTTTCTTTATCTAACCAATTTATATATCATCATAAACACTTCTCGAGATATCCAATGCTTTAGAATATTTGATCAGCGATTGTTAGTTAATCTTCCTCAATTCTTTATCCATTGCTCTTTTTACTTCGTACTCCCGCTCCTTTACCATCCTACTTTTACCTCATATCCCCTACCATATATTCTCAAATTCCTTGTTCCTCATTTCTTTTAGTCTAACATATGCTGTGAATGTACCACAGTATAGTAGGAACTCAGCCACGTTAAAAAGTCAACGAGTGTTTCAGTACAAGGTCGTTATTGGAGTATTTTCAGTGCTTTGTTTTTTGAGTTCCAGGTCATGGAAGAGGGGCGAATTCTCGGAGATCTGAAATCGAGAATTCTATCTGTGGAAGCACATGAAACCTCAAATTTTGGAAGACGTCAATTTTCCTAGAATGAAATGTGATATCTGCATCCAGTACACTGGGTGCCGGAGGTATGGAGGGCTCGCTTGTGCCGCATGTGCAGGTAACAGTTTTGATCATTATTAAGAAGTTTCCAAACCACGGATTTTCAGCCTTTTTCAGAAGGAATGTTCTACAACCCAAGTCACTTCTCTGTAAAAATTTTGATAGTTGCGGAATAGAAAGTAAATATTTAGATCAATAAGTATAAATTAATAGAAATGAATTTAGATTTCCAAATTCTGAAATGCCAGTCATGTCGGTTTAAGAAATGCTTCCAAGTCGGGATGAAAGCAGACCGAGTGAAAGCTTCCTCCCCGAAGTCCTCAGACGACGAATCGGATACTGTGGCGGCTCCAATAGAATTCGTTATCTTTGCCCAAGCTTTAGAAAATCTCGTGGAAGTCTGCAAAGGAGATTCAGAGGGAACTCTCAGGTACCTGAAAGAGGAGACTTCGGAAGTACTTCAGAAGGCCTTAGCCAGGTTTACTCAGACCTACAGTGTGACTGACTTGAGTAGAAGAACGAGGTCCTGGTCCTTGATTCTCTACAGAAGTAACGTCAAAAGGGAGGAACTCCCACTTCTTTTTCAACTTACCGTAATCCACTTTTCTTATATTTATTACAACTTCTTCGACGGCTCTATCAGACAGAAACTGGGCACTGTCGTCGAGTCTGCCTTCAGATTCCAGGAATTGGAATCCATCTGTAAAGAAATTATCTCGAAGATCTCAATGTCAGAGATATAAATCATTGTAAATATGAATACGAATAGGAAATATAAGAACTCGTAGAATTTGGAGACAGGAAATAAATTATTTCATCATAAATTTCTAACCTCTTCAATAACAGTTGATATCCGCTGAAATTCTAAAATCTTAGCTTCATAGATACCGGAAGCTGACATAAGATTCCTTTACTTCCTATTGGTTTGTTAAAGACCCAAGAAGCTGAGATAAAGGTCTCTTATGCTTTATTAATTCTCCAAAGGTATTTTAACCTCGGACGAGCTTTTAAAGCCTTTTGTTCATTTTTTAGAACTTTCAACTTTCCTGTACAACACCTAGCGCATAGAAAAGTGATGGATGCGTAGAACTGATAATGACTTTTTTTTGTCGTGAAAAAATTGGAGACCAAGAAGGTTTCAAGGTGACTCTTGGAATTCTATGTCACAGGAATTTTTCAAGGATGAATCTAAGTGGAGTTAATCAGAGAACATATACGTATGTGATGTTTGAGTGAGATAAACTTGTTAAATTTCCACACTGTTTTCTGCTTTAAAATATATTAACTAGATAGTAGTAAGAGTAAAAATTGATGTCATTCACATTAAAATCATTGTTCGTGATCTTTCTTCGAAAATGAAGGTCACAGGAATTTCACATAAAAGCATTGACCTCGTCATGAACAGCGTGGAAGGGACTACTAAATGAGTTTAAGGAAAAAAGGTTAAAAATCAATCATGATGAGACGAATACTTCCTTAAATCTCAAAACGGTCTTGAACCGAATCAAAAACAATTTTTTTAACCACAGAAATAGTAGATGATTCTTTAACTTGAAGTTCTATTTATTTATACCGATTATGGAGATTACGCATATTGACGATGGAAATTAACAGTATTCAATATCTCTCGAATTTTTCTTTTTCTACTTTTGCAACTCACAATAAAGTTGGATTAGTGGAAATTTACCACTAAAATTAAGATAAAACTTCTAAAACTCGGAATATCGATTTCGAAAAACTGATTAAATAATACCATTTCTTAATTGTCAGACCGTTTTATTCCCAGATGTTTGAAAAGATAATATTTTCATGCGGAGGAAATCGGATAAAATTTTCTTTAGAATTTCAAGTTTGTAAAATCCAAGTCTTTATTGAAGTGATTCAATATCCAAATTTATTCATCTTTGAAGTAAAGGGGATATTTATTAATTTTAAATGTAATGTAGTTGTTTTTAGATGTGACAAACAGGAGCAATTTGTTACTGGAGTTAATATGTCTGAAAGGTGAAAAGTTCGCGAATACGGAAGTTTCGCAAAATTATTCATTGAATTGGTGATTCGTTTCCTTCGAAATTCAATAATGTGAATAGATATGAACATTCACGTATAGGGATATATAAATGTGTCTTTTTTCAATAAACTAGTTCTGTCCAACTACATTTTGTTTAATAATTCAAAGATATAACAATTAATACGTGATGAACTTTCTTGATGATGTTGTATCTTTCAATTTTGATAATTCAGGTTTCCATTATTCTGAGTGGCTAATTAAGCTCCAGGTCCGTATATTCCCAAACTCAAATTGAGTGATCGAGATCTAAGAAAGAAAAACTAACTGTGATATAAACTTTCTCAATAGATTCTATTTTTCGCTCTCTTGCCCTCAGGCACAAAATGGGTCTCAATAATATCATTGTAAATTGATTAAAGTTGAACAACTGCGAATTCGGTGAGATAACTTTTTTGAATTTAACAAAGAACTTTTTTTTCAAATTTAACAAAGAACAAAAAGGTGAAATCGCTCTTGAAGTTGATAAGAATGTCCTCTGAAAAAAACAAAGAAAAAAAGCAAAGTTGAATTTCTTCAGTTTCAAAAAAAATGGAATCTGAATTGAGAACTTTGGATTTGTTGATTATTGTTGGAAATTACGATAATTATCCAAAAATAATTAATAATGAAATTTTTTATTTTAGTTTTTTTGAGAAGAGTAAAAAGGTTCTAAAATTAAATCCAAATTTAAAAGTCGAAAGTTTCCAAAAAATGAAATCGAATTTGTTATTTTTAAAACCAAAAAAGATAATTTTGAATTCTCTTTCCGGATCCGAAGTGAAGGACTACTGTAACTATATTAACCTAACAGAAGCTGATTATTTTTATCTAAAAGCAGAAAAATTTGATGATATTTATTCTTTATATTCTTTTCTACATTCAGGAATTCAACTTGAGGAAGTCGAGCTTCAAGTTTCTTTGACCTCAGAAGGAAGGAAAGAATTTATTCTCTCTGAATTTTTAGAATACTTGGCTGGGATCCAGAGAATCAGGTATATTTCTTTCAAAAACTAAAATCTCAATAGTTTCTGGCATTTTCGAAGACTGGACACAGAATTTCACAAAAATAATTATCTTTAATTTGTGAAATAATATGATTAAAATACCCTTGAATTTCAGGATTGTTCTTAATATCGAAGCCCCGTCTTCTGCTGAGGAAGAAGTAGGAAAGTGGATTCAGCTTCCAGAACAAGAAAATTTAGTTAAATTTGAACTCAATTTTATCAACTTCAAGATTTCGTTTGAAGAAGAATAAAGATGTTTTACAAAATACTTCGAGACTAGATTCCAAAAAAGCAGATCTTGTATGGAAAAGAACACATGATAGCTATTCGAAATCTCTGAGAGAAACAAATCGATTTTTCTTCGATAGGATGTAGATGTGGAGAACGAATTTTAACTTGTCAATCTCACCAACCTATGTTGAACTATAAGCATTATTCAATCGGTATTGTTTCGAAATACTAGATCATTCCCTTTCTTCATTAATTCCATTTCTCTACCCCTTCGTCCTCTTCCACTACCCCCTACCTCTCCTTCCTTCTTCACTTTTCTTTATTTTAAACAATTATCAAATTGAATAGAAGAAAACCAAGAAAATATCAATACAGTACGAACTTGAGATGTTCATACTATGTGGGAAGTTTTAGACTTCTAATATACAGTGGAAGAATAATTGAGTCTTTTTCTTTAATCTTTTTATTCAATAATTCATAATTCGAAGTAAGGCATGATGACGATTTCCTTTATACTTTATTTTTTCAACCATTTGCTTTGCAATTTCATTATCCTCTGGTGAACTTTCCAAAGCTTAATTTTTATTGATCGTCTATATTCAATGAGTCAGAAATATTTTTGATTTCGGAAAATTAATCTTTAGTATATCTATTCACAAAAATACTGGTTGACAGGATATTACTCTATAGTACACCAGTCAACAGTAACACTGCCCTACTGTGCATCAGTTCACAAAAGCATTGAGTTACAGTGTACTGTTTTATATCATGAATGAGACTTATTCGATCGGGGATCTGGACATTTTTTCTCATCGGATGCACATTAATACTATTCTTTCTATTTGGATCAACATCACAACTTTCGTAATTATCTTGAAATTTTCAACGAAAGCAATGGGAAGTTACAAATATTATTTGTTAAATATGAATATTGCTGCATTTGTCTTTGATATTCATGTCACATTTATTTTTTCACCTTTCCCGACTTTTCCGATTCCTGGGTTTTGTGCTTCTGGGATTTTTACAAGAAACTTAGGCTATCTTTATGGGGAAGTTTTGCAATATGTATTAATGCACTTTTTCCTAAGTTACTGTGGATTATCTCTTTTATGGGGAGTTATTCATCGATACAAGGCTGTTTCAAATTCGAATCCCGTTGGTTTTTATCGATCTTTAAAACAGGTCACTGCAATGGCCGTGGTCACCATAGTTTACCCCTTTCCTTCTGTATTCTTGTTGCTGATATCTCTGGAAGACCGGGAAGCCATGTTGGATTACGTAAAGTTGCAATCCGAAGAAATTTTCAAAATTTACGAAATCGCTCCATGCTATGCTCTGGTTCTGAATTCCAGGACAATTATCTACCTGGGAGTCATAACAGTGGAGATTGCCTTTATTTATCTATTGATCGTAATCGTTTCTATGAAAACATATTTGATTCTGAAGAAAAACCAAGGTTCTTTTACGGAAAAAACTTTCCAAGTCCACAAACAACTCTTGGTTGCTCTCTGGCTCCAGTGTCTCGTGCCCTTCGTTTTGATGTTCATCCCGCTAATCTGCTGTATAGGATTCGTTGTTTTGAACATACCAGGTGTCAAAGGTAAGAGTATTTCTTAAAAATGAGCTACTATAGTTGTTGGTATAAAAAATGTTCTTTAACGAAGGATTTCAGAAGCCTCGATGACGGCCTTCCAGATCCTGACTTTCCATTCTTCGATCAACGGCTGCATGTCGATTCTGATGATTCGACCTTATCGAGATGCTCTTTTAAAAATTTTCCCAAAATTACATCGAAAAATGAAAAAGAAGTTGTTAGCAACTCCTTCGAACATCTTTGTCACTTCAATAGGCCGTCGAACATAAAATTTTCTCATTGAACTTTTATGTAACATTATTTTCCAACCCCAAAACTATCAAATAGCCAATTTTTATTTATTCTATTTATTTTATAACATTTTTCTTCCACAGAAGACTGCCAAACATTCTTAAAAGGGTAAATTCATTATAGGTAGTCATGTATATTGAGTTAATAAAATCCTGTCGCTATTGTAAATTGAATAAGGGAACAGAACTTTTTTGTAAAGGTAATATTGTGGAAAAAAAAGGAAAAGTTCAACTCAATCGAATGACCTGCACTATTCTGAAGTTCTGGAATAACTGATAAGGGATCCTCAATTAATCTAATTTTTTTTCTTCTTTGAATGAATTTATGTAGAATCAAGAAAATCTTCCAAATAATCTATACTTCAAGACAATTGATTGAGAACTTTTGATCGAAATTCCATTTCTTCAATTCGGCAGATAATTATCCACCAGCCTGAATTCTATTGTCTTAATTTTCCTCTTTTATCTTAAGTACAGGTGTAATAAATGAGGACTAAGGACCAAAAGGCAAAATAATAACTGTATGACTCTCATGACGACGCGATAAAAGTCTGTATTCCTCCGTTATGCTGTTTTTCTGAGTTCTTATCAGCTTCCATCAGCAGATATCTCTCAAATGAAGCGATAACAACCAAATCCTTTTTTTTTAACAACAAACGGAAGTCGATTTTCTCCGAATTAGAGGGTAATAGTTGATTTAGACATTTTGCCACAAAAATTATATCCCTGATTCTGTACAAGACCGCTTGATGATGGCACCGTGGTCACCTTACATAGGATAGTTCTTAAAAGGATGAGAGTTGTTTACAGTATACTACCATCAGATGATTTTTATGTGTGAAATATTTAAATTAACTATTGTCCTTTAAATATAGTAACAATAATGAATATATTTAATTTTGTGGAATTATATCAGTGAAAATACAAAATAATCCCGATGCAAATGCTCTAGATATTTTAGAAGCTTCTACAATTCCAATATTGAGACTTTGATCTTGAAGTTCTCAATAAAATGTCTAAATTTTTAATATCATAAAGAGTACAAAAATATATCTTTAAAACAGTGCCTGATTTGTGTTTCTGGTTAATCGGTTAGAAGCTGCACCTTAATGGTTCCGTGTAAAATGAAACAAACAACGCTAAATTGATGATAAAAAGCACTTTTTTGAGAGATGTATGTTGTTCAGAAAGAATTTTTCCACACAGTTACTGGATTTTGACGTCTCAAACTTGGTGTTGGGGATATCCTGGAACAGCTCGAAAACAAGCTTCAAAAGAACTGATCGCAGAACAATTAGTACATCAAATCACAATAGTTTAAAACAAAGTTTTCGGAGAATCGAACGAGTGAAATTAACCTTTGTAAAATCTTTGAAAAACACAAAAAAGAAGACTTTGCTAATTGAGTCTCCAGTTTAGTAGGAGTGAAATCTTCAGATCAGTGTTTTCATTTGCTATTGAATTTCTGAATTTATTTTGCTCATTTTAATATTATTATTTGTTAAATTTTATTAATAAAAAGATCGTGAGAATCTGAGGCTTCAAGAGTTATTAGCTGCTCACAACACTTGAATAATTGAACTTTTATATTAAAACATTCTAAGCGAAAAATTCAATTATAACCGCAAAAAACGAACTGGGAAAACACTTCTTTCCCAATCACTGTCTTTCAATTTCCAGTGGGAGATGGGCGTGATCATCAATCTGAATATATATAAACATCCTTCTTCCATATCATTTGCATTATTGCAGAATATGATTCCGTTGTCAGTTTTTCTGGTTACCGGATTTGCTGGTTTTGCAGCTGTTATTTATTTGTAAGTTTTGCAAATATTAATTAATATCTACTGATTAGAATTTAATGAAAGCTTCCACCAAATCTAGAAGCTTGAATTCTGCAAATTCTCGTTCAAATATTTTTGCAACAATGATCTCTGTAATAGTGTAGCTTTTAACACGAGAATATAGACTTCTAAGAGATTGAAAATCGATATGTAGATAGTGAATTCATGATCATAATGATTCCTCACTATTCTAATATTCTGATTTAGTATCTATATATACAATCGAAGTTACTGGAAGAGAAAGGGAATTCCGAGTCCCCCATCCAATGATCTTTTTGGAAATCATCTAGCCGATGTGCGACAATATGAATATCCAATAAGCCATGTTCTTCGAGATTGGACAAAGCAATATGGACCGGTGTATGGTATCATGGAAGGGTGGAAGAAGACTTGGGTCATCTCTGACCCTAAAACGGCTCATGAAATGCTCGTCAAGAAATTTGAGTATTTCCACGGAAGAAAGCCAGATCCTCTTATGGGAAATGTAGACAAAGCAGAGAGAATGAATCTGTTCAGTTCCAGAGGTGCCAGATGGAAGAGACTGAGGACGATTTCGAGTTCTAGCTTCAATATAAATAATTTGAAGAAAATCTATCCTACTGTAGACGATTCCTGTCTGAAGTTGATGGATTTTGTGGACAAGGCCTACGAAGAAGGAAAGCCTTTCAATATTCATCCTTATTTCCATGAACTCACAATGGATGTCATCATGAGAGTCGCTATGGGACAAAGGGATTCCAAACTTTTCGACAATCCTTATGTGGGGTTGATGAACGAATTTTCCTTTAGAGTTGAGACTTCGCTGCTGAAGAAATTCGCGTTGATAATCCCACCGCTTGGCTGGTTTTTCAGACTGTTATATCTCCTGTATTTGTCCATGACTAATAATTATATGAAAAGCTTATTAACAGAACTTACAATCGCTGTCAGAGAAAGAAAGAAGTTGAAAGCTTCTGGGGAACTTCAATCTAATTCAGAACGTGTGGACTTTATCGATCTCTTTATCGATGCAGAAGATCCTACTGTAAAAGACGGAGAGTTTGAGAAAACAGGAATAAGGGTGTTAAAGAAGATGACCGAAGCAGAGATTGTTGGCAACTGTTTCATTTTCCTTATCGCCGGCTTCGACACTACAGCTAACACCCTTGGTGTGACATGTCACTTCTTGGCCAAACATCCCGAGGTCCAAGAGCGAGTCTTCGAGGAGATCCAGGATGTGGTTATGGATGAAAAGATAACTTTCGAGAAAGTAAGTGAGCTTAAATACATGGATGTCGTCATGAAGGAGGTTCTCAGAATGTTCCCAATCGCTGCATTTGCTGCTTCAAGAGAATGCATGTACACGACTACTTTAGGAGATTGCAAGATCGAGGCTGGAGAAAATGTTAACGTAGATGTCCTTACTCTCCATTACAACAAGGAAATATGGGGAGAAAATGCAGATGAATTTGTTCCGGAGAGATTCTTCGACTTTACTGCTGAACAACAGATGATATATTATCCCTTCGGAGGCGGACCAAGGACATGCATTGGGATGAGACTTGCTTATCTGGAAGAGAAATTGGCCCTCTACTACATTCTCAAGAAGTACAGAATTGTTCGAACCCCAGAAAGCGAGAAGGCACCGAAAATGGTCGGAAGAAATATCGAGAGTCCAGAAAGTATTATTGTCAAATTAGAAAAGCGATAAAAAATCCTAGTTGTTTTTATTCAATAAAGATTGAGAATATTCTTATGATTCTTGGATAAAATGAAATGAACCAGAAAAATTCATATAATTTTTTAAATGGACTTTCTAGAATTTTGATGTTAGGATTAGGATACTAAGGAATATACTATTATATTAGGTTGGGGAGGGTCTTGTCGACTTTCGGCTCCTAATTCTCAGTCATTATATTTAAGAAAAGCCATTTTTAATCAATGTACCAATCATCTAAATCTATACAATTTTGCCAATAAGAAACTAAGGATTTAATTTCAGTATTGTAGAATTTTGAGCTTTTAGATCCGATAGATTCTCTCAGAATGCTTTTGAGGATTTCTTCTTATAAGAGATTTCCTTACGTAAAAAATGATAATTGATTAGACAAAGGTCATACGAATATAATTAACAAAGTGGAATTTATATTATTTTCGCATTAAAGTTTTTAAAATATACAGGCTCAGTTACAATCAGTCTATGCAGAACTGGCTAATTTGATCTTCTCTCTATTCTTATTATCTTTAAGCTTCCAACAGTGATTTGACGGATTACCATTAGCTCCACCATAATTTCATTTACTTTTGTATAGGAATAATTTTTCACTATAGTTTCCAAGGTATCGTGAGTAACGGAAAGAAGAGATGAAAAATGTTTTATTTTCAATACTCTTATCTCTATCGCGGAATTCTTTTAACTGATGTCGACTTATGTGTTTGTTAACTGACCTCTGACTCAGTGCTTCGATAATTTCTTTATGATATTCCCTGTCTCTTTTTCTAATGTGGACTCAAAGTGAAAGTCCTTCAAAAATCACATTTTTACACCCTAAATTTGGAAGTTCGTATAGCATTAAAACTAATAGAAAATGAAAAATGAACACAATAGATTGAAATTCCGAGTTTAAAAATACTCTGTAAATTTTATAATTTCTGTCATTTGACACATTCGTTAGAAGAAAAGATACTTGCGCACTATGAGAACAGACAAAACTCGCACCAAATTAATGCAAATGCGGAACAAGTATTTCAACGAAATAACCTGAACAGGAGTTCCGGGATTACTTCAAAGACTGATAATTCTGTTTGAGATCCTGGTCCCCGAAAGTTATCAATATATGTTAGACTTCTAGGCTATCAAAAGAGCAAGCGTCTTAAATTTTATCTAAATTCCTCTTTCTATCAGTCACTGAATAACTGCATTTGAATATTTCTATCACCAAAGAGGCGGAACATCAGAAGGTCGTAAATTCAACATGACACGGAAATTTTGAAGCAATATAGATAATAGAGAATTCTCCATTACGTTAGCATTGTTCAGGAAAATGATCCCGTTGTCTGTTCTTCTGGTTACCGGATTTGCCGGATTCGCGGCTGTAATTTACTTGTAAGTTCTTCACATAATGATCAACATATATCGATTGGTAGAATTCTATTAAATGTTTACAAAATCCAGATTTTCGAGTTATAAAAACTTATGTCGAAATATTTTCGCGACAATAATATCTTTGATCTCTATCATAGTATAATTTCAAACTCGAGAATAGAGACTGAAAATCGATATGTAGATAGTGACTTCATGAATATAATGATTCCTAACATTTCTAATATTCTGATTTAGTGTCTATGTATACAACCAGAACTACTGGAAGAGAAAGGGAATTCCGAGTCCTCCCTCTGATGATCTCCTCGGGAATCATATGACTGAACTGCAACAGTATGAATATCCACTCAGTTATGTTCTTCGGGATTGGACAAAGCAATATGGATCAGTGTACGGTATCCTGGAAGGGTGGAGGAAGACTTGGGTCATCTCTGATCCTAAAATGGCTCATGAAATGTTCGTTAAAAAATTTGAGTATTTCCACGGAAGAAAGCCAGATCCTCTTATGGGAAATGTAGACAAAGCAGAGAGAATGAATCTGTTCAGTTCCAGAGGTGCCAGATGGAAGAGACTGAGAACAATATCTAGTCCGAGCTTTAACTTGAGTAACCTGAAGAAAGTATATCCCACCGTGGATGATTCTTGTCTGAAGTTGATGAAGTTTGTAGACAAGGCTTACGAAGAAGGAAAGCCTTTCAATATCCATCCTTATTTCCATGAACTCACAATGGATGTCATCATGAGAGTCGCTATGGGACAAAAGGGTTCCAAACTGTTTAACAATCCTTATGTGGAATTAGCGAAACAATTTTTCCTTGGAGCTGAGACTTCGCTGATGAAAAAACTCGCAATGATAATTCCACCGCTTGACTGGTTTTTTAGGATGCTATATCTCCTGTATGTATCCACAACTACTAATTATATAAAGAGCTTATTAACAGAACTTACAATTGCTGTAAGAGAAAGAAAGAAGTTGAAAGCTTCTGGAGAAGCTGCATCTAATTCAGAACATATCGACTTCATCGACATCTTTATTGATGCAGAAGATTCTACTGTAAAAGATGGGGATTTTGAGAAAACAGGAATAAGGGTTTCGAAGAAGATGACCGAAGCGGAGATCGTTGGTAACTGCTTCGTTTTTCTTCTAGCCGGCTTCGACACCACTGCTAACACCCTTGCTGTGACATGCCACTTCTTGGCTAAACATCCCGAGGTCCAAGAGAAGGTCTTCGAAGAGATCCAGGATGTAGTCATGGATGAGGAGATAACTTTCGAGAAAGTAAACGAGCTTAAATACATGGATGCTGTTATGAAGGAGACTCTCAGGATGTATCCTATCGCTGTATTCGCTGCTGCACGACAATGCATGCACACGACTACTTTAGGGGATTACAAGATCGAGGC
>VOSG01000538.1:0-22222 GCA_009761265.1 Halicephalobus sp. NKZ332 | reverse complement strand
GACTCTATCGAGACTCCTGGAGCATTTCTCGCTGGCATTTTTTCTGGGGAAGGTCCTGATGAATTTCCAGATTTCTTCTTGAGGATAATCGACTAGACTAGTTGTCTTAGGGAAGTTGGGCTTATCTGGCAACACTGAGCCAAAATACAGGCTCAGAAGAAGCCATACACCCAGGTTGAAGCCGTTCATGCTGAAGAAAAATGTTAGAAAAGCCGACTCCTGGCGCGAAACTTGAAGAGCATAAACAATTCTCGCCGCGAAATTGAACAAATAAACTCGTCAAGATACCCTCAGACCACAGTTCACATGTGCTCTAGGAGCGTCTATTTCTTAGAGCGTCTACTTCTTAGAACGATAAAGATACATGTACAAATTATGTGGCAACTGTTCTGTGATTCTATCGTTCCACTATCAAAATTCGAGTCGGTGCAAATCAACTCTATTGTGAAAGAACGAGGAGGCAATTGAGAAAATCCACGAGTCCCGGATCAAATATATAAAAGGATCTGAAACAAGGTCAGTAAATCCTAAAAGTGGACGGTCGATCTTTGGAGATCAAAGAACCCGTTCGAATATAGATTCAGAAAAACTTGTTTTGAAAAGAGATGATTCATCTTCTTCAAAATTAGAAGTTTTCTGTTTTAAGATGGATATAAAAGGGATAAAAACAAAGTCATCGGTTCCGTAAATGGAGAATTGGAACTCTAGATCGGAGAAACAATACTTAAAACACATAATTATCGAAGACAAGAAAATAAGCTTCTTTAAAATGAAACTTATTTTTAGGAAATTACTATATCAAAAAGAAAACATAATTAAAATAGAAGAATAAATTTTAATTTCACTTTTCCAGACATGGAACATAATGATCAAATAATTGACAATTTAGAAACAAGAATAATCAAAATCCGCCAAGAATTCTCGGAATTAAATTAATTAAAGATTAAGATTTTCTGGAGATACTTGGTGTTGGGTAAAAAGCAAAGTTATCTGGATTCAATCTGGAAAAAACATAAAAATCATCCAATAATCTTTGCATTAGGATACAATTAAGATTTTTGAAGACACTTCAATAATAAGGAAATTAGACTAATTTGAAAAACACAATTCATCAAACATTTTACGCATAAATAAAGTTGACATTTTTCATGAGGCACTTTCACATTCAATAAAATACTTAAAAAATTCAAGTTCAAGAATAATATTCTCTATATTATAAGAACGTAAAATTAAGTTTTTCCATTCAGACGTTTTGAGAATGGTTGACTATTGAATAGACTAGATGCAGTCAAGTGTATTCTCCAGTGATCGTTCACTTTCTGGCTTTTTAGACACCTCTCCCTGTGACTTCCGAAGACACGTGCAAATCTCATTTAGGTGCCAAAATTTCATAAGGAAAAAGTTCTACAAGAATCATACTTCTCAATTCTTTTTCAAGTACATGTACAAATCCGAAAAAACCAAAAAATAAAATCTGTCCACTTTAAAAAACGTAGACAGACATTTCTGAAAAAAGAGTGATCGAGTGATGGCAAAGGTAAACCCGTTTGATCTTTTTTTTGACAGAATCCAATTTTTCATAAAAAGGCAAAACAAGTCCGTTTGAGGAAACATTTGTTCCGTTCGAGGAAATCACGTCATATTTAATTGAAATTTAAACATTTTTTAAATTGAAATTTGAATTTTTTTAAAGATGAACATTTTAAGTTTTTAATTTAAAAAATTTTTAAATAACAATTTTCTAGTTTCTTGAAACAGAGTTTCTGAATTCCCAATCGAATTGTTTTTTAAATCAGGAAGTGGCCTTGAACTGAAGTGGTCTGAATTGATTGCTTCAAAAAAGACAAATATTCATAAATAAACGACTTTCAGGTCAGAGTGAAAAGAAAATTTATATTTCTATAAAAAATATATAAATAAGTACTTTCATAAAAACAGGAAATGGACACTATAACATTGCTCCGAAATGACTTTTTTGAATTACATATTTTCAGAGTTCTTCTCTTCAGATGTTGATCTCAAAACTACAGTATTACGAAAATGAAAACAGAACTTTGATGAAACGTTCTCGAAAATAATTCTACTTTCGCTGTACAAATAAAAACCTTTACGAAATTGTTTCGAAGAGATTTTTTGAAACTTTCTTCGCAAAACCAGGAACGAAAATTTTGACGGACATTTCTCAAGACAAATTCTCTGAATAATCCACTGTAAAGCCGAAAAATAAAAATATCCATGAAATTATCCCGAGACGAATTCTCTGAAATCTCAATACCGGTTTTGTTGGATTCTGGAACACCTTATTCTAATTAAAATCCTCTACTATCTTTGAATAAAAATTTAAACCAAAAAACGACCTTGGATTAATGTGACCTCTCTATTGATTACTCCAAAAAATAGGACGAATATTAATGAATAAGGGATTTTCCAGATGGATCAGAACCGAAGAGAAAAACCGACATAATCGCAACCTGAAAAAATGAAGACAAACTCTCATTTCGGGTCTGGAAGCGAGATCAACGTCGACGAAGAGGGACTTTATAGGTCAATCGCGGTCTGCGCGGAGAGACGTGGATTGATTTTTCGTTCGCCGACAAAACTACAATTTCCCGGATTTATTTTTCTGGATTACTTCGGATAAAAATTTTCGAATAAATAATTATCTGAAAAAAATTGGAAGTTGAGTTATGGCCGTCTCGCTCTGATTGGCCGCTGGAAAAATCGGAAAAACGGGCCTTAAATCCCTGAGGCAGTGAAAACGAAAGTGATCAAGTTGGTTACAGATTTTCCGCGAAAAAAGTTAATTTTCATCGTAAAGGGACACGTCCACAGATACAAATGAATTCATTTGGATCCTGGGTTTCCATGATGAGAGTCAACAACGCTATATTCTTGGATCTTCGTGATGAAAATCAACTCCACTTCATTCTGAGATGTTCATAAAGAGAGTCAATTCTATTCTTCATAACAAGACTATATAGGATGAAAAGATCGCAATTAATAATAGAAAAGAAGGGCTGGAATAATTTGTTGGATTCAAAGGCTGTTACTTGAGGGCAAATTAGGTCGAAGAGACCTTTCCCTTCAGATATTCCCTGGAGCAAGAGTTTTTGTACTTGGAATCACGTCGTTAATCAATAAATCCAATTCCAGGAATCGTTAATCAATTTTACGATTGGAATAGAATCAGGAATAGTTCTTAGTAGAACCGTCACTTAAAAACTTTAAAAACACATTTCCGACTAACAAAATTGGTCCTGGACCGAATGACGTCAAAAAACCATCAATCAAACTAGTAATTTGAAAGAAGCCAAATATCACTGATGGTGGGATCATTGTTTAGAGCATTTTCGATAAAGTAAGAACGAAATAAACCCCCGAAGGAAGTTGGTCCTAGGACAAATGACGTCTGGAGAACTGTTAAGCGAACAAGTAATTTGAAAACGTCCACTATTTGTACCGAGACCACTATTTGAAGTGTTTTTAGAGAATCAGGTATATTTCTGAATTAAGAAATAATCCTGGAGCGAAACATTCTAAAAGATCGCTAACAAAACTCCTAATCTAAAAATTCAAAACATCATTTATAACGATATCAATCTCCTTTTTATTCGCGACTTTTTTCATCGCTTTCAAGAACGTGTTTTAAGTAGTAATATCGAGACAAAAAATAATTTATCAACTTCTCAGCCACCCGTTTGGTTGTTTGTATTTCAAATACCGTAAAATCTCTAATTGTGGCCTACCCCCACCAGGGTTGGGTCCTCCCGAAGAACCGTAAAAATAGACATGAAACCACGGATCGGCAATCCACTGGCACCTACAACACCCGATGACTCTGGGAATGTCAGTCATTACTCATCCAGAAGATAGTTACAGGAGATTTTACATTTATATTTTACCCCCGCCAGAACGATTGAAAAATAATGGCCTATAGACCACAATTAGAGATTTTACAGTAACTTAAACGAAAAGCACACTTACAATTAATTTATTATCGTTTATTCAAAAAACGTGATAAAAGAAACTAATTTTTTGTCCATACTGAAAAACGGTTATTCGTCGTATCGAAAAGTAATAACTGTCTGTTCCGCCTAAAATTAAAATTGTCCTTTAGATCAAAAAAATTAAAATTGTCTTTCAGGTATAAAAAAACAATTTATCTTTCTATCAAAAAATCAAATTGTCTTTTCTACCAAAACTAAATTGGCCAAAGCAGACCCCTGAACGTTAACTTTCAGTAAAACAACGACCAATTCGGCGAACCGGTAACGAGCTGATAAATACAAATAAATATAGAAATGCTTTTTTTAATTTCATTAAAACTTAGTTTAAAGTAGATATAATTTTTTAAAGTTTAAAATCAAACAGATTAAAGAAAATATTCATTTCAATGAATTCGACAACTTTGAAGGCCAGTTTTTGACTTTGAAACTGATTTATTTTTCAGAATAAAAGAACCTGATCCTCATCGATTTCAGTCAAGGACGGTTCCGGATTGTTGGTTCTACAATAGGACCTTTCAGAATCCAATGAGAACTTGCAAACTGATTTGAAACCGAGAGTTAACGACATTTTTAGGAAAACTCTGGGAACTTATTGTGGGAGAATTTTCTTGAAAATCAAACTCCGAATTCTACAACTGAATTCAGACAATTTGTGTTAAGAAACTTTGTTCAAAAAATCGGTTCTTCTGAAAAAAGAGTTCGAGCAATTTGTGTTAACGGAATTTTGCAGAAGCAGTGATTCATAGCCTTTAAGATAAAAGTTCAAACAGTTCGCATGAAGGAAATTTTTCTAAATCAACTCTCGACTCTCACAACGAAAACTCGTGTTTATAGTGTCATCATGGATGTTATTTTTCATTTTGATGAATGTTTTGGAACTAATGTTTGCAATTAAAAAATTCTTAAATTTAAGAACCATCTTTCAAAAATATGATGATGACTTTAATATCAAAGAAAAATCAAAAAATGAATCATTTTTATTTTCGAAAATTTTTTATTGTTTCTATCGATGAATAATGTTCTCGTTCCGAGATCGCCAGAGGCAATGTTTAATAATGTCCGGTCTGATAAATTTAACTTCTTTTTTTCAGAAATTGATGAAGATTAGCAATTGTTTAATCTTTGTATGTCAGATCTTCTATTTTTTAAGATTAGAATCGACTGATAAAAAATTTAAAAACAGAAAATGAAGTTCGAAAAATCGAAAAATCAAAAACAACTGGATGTTTCACTTTCATTTCCGGATTTATTCGAAACAAAATATGACTTCCGAGAAGGCCGTCTCTAGATTTTTCGTCGAAATTTCGAATTCCATTTTTAAAAATAATTTTATCTCAAGATCGAACTTTTGAATTTCCTTGTTGTCTTAAGATTAAAATTCTAAATTTTTTAAAGAGAATGTTATTTTAAAGTTAAAATGTTAGACTCTTCTTTTTGGAAAATATCATAAAATCAAAATTCCAAAGTTTCTTGATAACTTGAAGATTGAAATTATAAATTCCTCTCATGAATAGCATGAAATAAAAAACTTGATCATTTTTTCTGGAAAATATTATCTTAGAATCGAGATTTAAAGTCTCATTTTTCGAGCACAATATTGGAATTAGAATTTTAAACTTTATCTTAGGGAACGAAAATGTTCAAAGTCCAAGATTTCGAACCTTATTATTTATGAATAATGCTATTTTGAAATTTAAAAATTTTAATTCTATCTTCTGTGATCAGCGTCGTTCTAAGATCAAAATTTTAAATGTCATCATTTGTGAATAATATCATTTAAAAATCGAGAATTTCGAATTTCATGAATAATGTTGCCTTCATAAAGAGCGAGATGGTGATTTTTCGAGAAATTTCTTTTCATACAGTCTTCCGACGAGGCCGAGGAACGTTGCGGAATTTTTTGAAATTTCGAAATCGACTTACAACTTTTATGAATTTCCAGCAGTATGTAGGTACTCGATTTTAGTTCCTGGTCTCAGCTGAAAGAGTTTTAGATATTTGTTTCGTAATGTTTTTTGGAATCTTGTAGCGAACCTTCCTGTTTTTATAAAGATATGACTTTGGATATCTACCGGATGCTTTTAAAAGTTCCTAGAAGTGAAAAAACTAGATCCTATAGTTTCCGTTCTTAGTCGGGAAGTTTTAGAACGTCGTACCGAGACGTTTTTCTAAATTTCGTGATAAATCCCTTTATTTTTTATAGCACTAGCTCGATCAGTAAATTTTCTTTAAACTCTTTAATGGCGAAATCGATTATGAAATATTTTCGTAAGAAAGATTACTTCCCTTTTTACAATAATAATAGCGCGATTTTTGTAATAGTATGATGGTGCTTCTGAAACCTTTTATGAGTGCGCGAAAGTCGGGTTTTGCAATCTTATATCTCAGATAGAAAGTCCCAAAAGTTCGTGTCGAGATCATTTTCGAAATATGATGATTGACACCCAGTTTTATAAATGATTTTTTTTAGTTCTTCAATAAATGAGGACTTTGGTTATCCTTCTGGGATCAGCCCTCGTGGCTTTGTCCCTGGCTGGAGATACCTTCAACATCCCTCGAGGAAGGTTCGAGAGACACTACGATAAGCCTTATTCAGCGGGAAAATACGATCACCATCACCCGCATCCTCCAGAATACCCCCGTGGAGAACTCCTGCTGCCCCCAAATGATCCTCCACGTAACCCCCCGAAATATCCTCAACACGGATATGATTCAGATCATGACTTCGATTATCAGAAGTCCAAAGTGGAATTCAGTGGAGATCATCCACTCCTAGTGGATAGTCAAGATTCAGTTTCTGAAACACTGAGTGTCAAGACAGACAGCGAAAATGAAATAATTCCGGCAATTGTCTCACCAAAGGCCGATCCATCTCCAAGTAATGATGCTAATCCCCTTGCTTCTTCATCTGAATCAAATAGCGCATCATTAGTTCCTGCAAATAACGATAACACTCAGCAAACTGATGATTCTTCTGATTCGCCATTTGGTAATAATGGAGATAATACTCAGCAAACTGATGTTTCTTCTGATTCGCCATTTAGTGGTAATGGAGATAACACTCAGAAGTCTGATGATTCTTCTGATTCGCCATTCGGTGATAATGGAGATAACACCCAGAAGTCTGATGTTTCTTCTGGCTCGCCATTTGATGATAATTCTGCCGATTCCCTTAAAACTAACAATGTTGAAGCCCCTGCTGTTTCTGCTGAATCTGAATCATCAAGCACTCCACCACCGACTACACCTGAGCCAACTGATGATTCTTCTGATTCGCCATTTGGTAATAATGGAGATAATACCCAGCAAACTGATGATTCTTCTGGTTCGCCATTTAGTGATAATGGAGATAACACTCAGGAGTCTGATGTTTCTTCTGGTTCGCCATTTGATGATAATTCTGCCGATTCCCTTAAAACCAACGGTGTCCAAGCCCCTGCTGTTTCTGCTGAATCTGAATCATCAAGCACTCCAGCACCGACTACACCTGAGCCAACTGATGATTCTTCTGATTCGCCATTTGAAAATAATGGAGATAATACTCAGCAAACTGATGATTCTTCTGGCTCACCATTCGGTAATACCGAGGATAATTCTTCTGACTCACCATTCGACACTAATACTGCCACTGACAGTTCTGGTACTCAATCTTCTACTCCAGCTTCCACCGAAGCTCCAACTGAAACTTCGACTGAAGCCTCGACTCCAGCCCCAGCTGAAGCTGCTGCCAACGTAGTATCTGATGCATCTACACCAGCTTCCACCGAAGCTCCTACTCAAGGTCCCACCGAAGCCCCAACTGGAACTTCAACTGAAGCCTCGACTCCAGCCCCAGCTGAAGCTGCTGCCAACGCAGTACCTGATGCATCTACTCCAGCTTCCACCGAAGCCCCTACTGAAGCTCCCACCCAAGCCCCAACTGAAACTTCGACTGAAGCCTCGACTCAAGCTCCGGTCGAAGGTGCTGCCAACGCAGTAACTGATGCATCTACTCCAGCTTCCACCGAAGCCTCAACTGAAGCTACTCCCGAAAGCTCCACTGAAGGAATTCAGTCTACAACTCCAAGCAGCGATTCAACAACTCAAGAAAACGGAAATAACGGTGCCGGAAAGTCACCTGCAAAGAAAAACGCGGTTCCTTCAGGAGGCGTTCAACCTTCAACAGAGCATTCCGACCTTGAAGACATTGAAGATGAAAATAACCAGAGTACTCCATCCACAAACCAAGGCTCAGGAACTGAAACTACTCAAAATCCCGGAACCAATGAACGTGAGTTTTTTGGTTCTTTTATCGATCAAAAAAATAAAGGTTATTTCAGCGGTGTTGCCGAACACCCCGAAATAGATGAACTCGGAGAGGAAGAAGACTCTGGAGAATACGTGGAAAATGAATTGAAGCTTTAAGTAATGAAATATCGGAAATAATAATATGATGGATAGTAAAAATATTTGGTTTAATAAAATTGAAGATGACTGTTTTATTGTTGTAAAAGTTCTTGGTTCCTCGTTAATTTTCAATTAAATAGTTCTTTTATAAAAAAAAAGAAAATACTCAAATTACAAACAATTAAACAAAAAATATTGTTCATCGCTAGAAATACGTGATCTTAGAAAATCGAATTTGTTTTTCGCATTTATCGTTTTTGATTTCTCATTGGTTTTTGATCAAGCGACTTCAGGGAAAAAATAAGTGGAAAACATCGGAGTTGTAAACCAAATATCAACAACAATATCATCACTAAGAGTAATATTTGATTTCAAAGAATTAGGATTGTTTTTCGATGTAATATTTAGATTCATTCTTTTGCTGAATTTCAGTCAGGTAATACTGTTGAAAAATATGAATTACTACATATCGAAAGTAACATCAGAAGCAACCAGAAGTTGTTGAAAAAGCTGAGAAAACTCCATTGGTTTTTATAATTGTTCTCTCCTTTTTCTTGACTTGATCGAATACTCTAGTGAAAGAAGACACGTGGTGGGGACATTAGGGTTGTAAATAAGTAGCTATCAAGAATACGTCACAAATAATCAGAAATTGTGTTTAATCAAAGTAGTAAAGTGAATAACAATAAAATTACTCCTCGATTTCCATAATTAGGCTTTTTCAATCACGTCCCGGATTTCAGTCAGATAGTGTAGTGGCCAAGCGCGCGACTCCGGGAAAGTCAACCGTGGTTCGATTTCCCCAGGGAAGTTTGGATAAGTGCGCTTTGGCTAGTTTTAAATAACTCTTCCTCAGCTATATCTCGCTGTTTCTAACTAATTTCGTCGTTTGGGGTTTCCCTGGTTCTCTTGAATCGCTCCGGCACACTATTCAGTCGTCTTTCACGTTCTGTGATTTCGACATGCACATTGTGCCGATAATAAATCTCTTCTTCAAACCTTGACTGCTTTATGCAATCTGGACTGTTCGTTGAGAAACAATTTCCTTGTTTGTTTGGGTACACACGATTGGTCGACGAACGATCAGTCACGTTTCTACCGCCTACAGGCAAGATGAAAATTGATCAATTTCCCAAGTGACAATGAAGGTCGCTCTTGCAACAGCTATTTCTCTTCTTTTTCTCCTCGGATCCGTCCAAGCCATCACTCTCCAGGACATCTACCAGAAGTTACTGGAGAGAGAAAAAGGATACGGTATCCGGTTCACCGACATGTTTATCCGCCCTATAGCGGTGGTCGATGGGGAATTTGTAAGTCCTGCTTTTGATAGTTTTCGATAAGTAGACTAAATCTTCGATTTTTTGGTTGTTTTCGAAATTCCGTGACGAATGTTTTTGTTTTCTTATGAAATCCTTGGAGCTTTCCACAAACAAAAGCCAAATTCCATAATTTTCGGTCTCGATGGGAAGGTCTCAGAAATTCGTTTCGAGACTGGTGTTTTTAAAACTTTCCATAGTGTTATTTTCCTTTTTCAGGTCTGGCCTCGAAGCTATAGTAGACCAGGTGCTCTGATGTTCGACGAAAACGGATCTGCCTTCAATGTCAGGAAGGATTTCCCGAAACTCCACGAACTCATCTCCAGAACTCCTATAGGTCGAAACCACGAATATCTGAAGTCGATCTCCTGAACTATGTACATGTACAGTACCCTTCGATTTTTTGATCATTTATAGGACACTTTGTTTTTGCCTTTCAAAACCCATGATCTCATTTTATTTTTCTCAATGTACTTTGGAATCAGTTTCCCTTAAAATCTGAACCGATTAAACTTTCAACGTCATCAAGAAGATCGAAAAAGATCGATTACTGATTGCAGCAAAGATTGGCGTTCAAGAACATCGGAGGATAAGGATAGTTATCTAGAAAAGTTTATTGTACTCTTTGTCTATATTTGCAGAGTTCGAATTTGAGATTAAAATTTAAAATAAATAGTTTAAGTTTCAAGTTAAAATTAGATTTCAAAAACTTGAAACTTAATTTTTAAGAAATTTAAATTGCAAATTACACATTATAACTAATAAAAATAAAACTAATTTCAAACATTCAAAATTGAAATGTTAGGAAATTTGATTTAAATTTTAAATGAAACTTGCGCACAACATTCAAACGACAGGTTTGAAGTTTCTTTTTTTATTGATAACTCTATAAAAAGATCCATTGTTTTTCGTTTACAAAAGAAATTCCAAAAAAGAAAAGCAATAACTTCTGTCATAAAAATTTTATTTAAAAGAGTAATTTCGGAGCAGTGATCCATCTTGTTCGATCTCACACACAAATTGTAGCTTTGTTTCCAGAAAATCATTGTCTTCTGTATATAAAATATTATTTGAAAAATATCCAAAACTTCTCCAAGGAATTATTATTTAAAAAGGACAAAATTAAAATACCTAAATTTTTGCCTTAAATGTTTCGTGCAAAATGTGATTTTAATTTTAAACTTTGAACTCTGTGGATATGAGTAGTGATTAATCGAAAACAAACTTACATGGAGTTACTGTAGTTGCACAGGGGATAGAAGGACTGACAGATGGCTGGACCAGCTTCCCGTTGGAGGCTTGGAAGCTGAAAACTGGGAATCCATCGGGAGCGAAGGAAGTGGAGAAGAAGAACTGGTACACTGTGCCGTCAGTTTCTTGCATCGAACAGGTCTTCTTACTCGTCGTCGATCCTCTGCAATTGTAGCTGTCGTACTCGTTGTAGAAGTAAAACACGTCGTAGTTTCCTTTGTTTTCGAAAGTTGTGAAGGAAGTCGGGGAAATTTGGAAAGTCCCTGGTTTCACGAGAAGGTTCGTGACGAAAGTGGCAAGGATGCCGTTGTTGAAGTTCGTGTTGTTCGCAACGGTAATACTCAAGTTGTAGGAGGAACAGCCTCCAGAAGACGAAGTGGTGGTCTGAACCGGAAGTTGAGTGGTTGTGGAGACGGGGTTCTGCCACTTGGAACAGCAGAAGGTCGAGTTCGAAGAAACACCATCATCCACTGAAGTTTGTTTTTGTTAAACCAATACAAAATTATATAATATTAAATAAGCTTCTAGATTTTCTTAAAATTCACTAATACTTTTCTATTGGGAAATTCAAAAACCTTCAGTTCCTTTGAGAAATATTATTTCCTGTACTGACATATTTTTTGCGTAACAAAAACTCACCGTCCTTATGCAAAATACCTATCGGACCCTGTTGATAGTAGGTACAGGGTTTCGCCGGGGTGAAGGGATCGCTGCCATTCCTCATGACGATTCCGTTTCTGAACTCGAAAGCTCCAGCTACAGAATGCCAATGGATTTGCTGCTGCGTGGAGTCGTACACATCGATGAAGAAGGCAAATTCGCTATCCTTTATTGTTTCAGGGTCATATAGATGAGCGTAGCAGCTACTTTGAGGATTTTGGGTGGTTCCTTTGCACTGTTGGAAGGCGCCGTAGTTGATGCTCTGGATGTACTCCAAAGGAACCTGGGTGTTCGATGTGAAGTTCACTCCTTGTATGGTCATGTTGCTTCCGACGAAATGTTGATACAAAAGTTCTAGGTTAGCCAAAGCCCCTGAGTTGTTGTAGAAAACTACATTTGAAGTGTATTCCATACAAGTATCTAAATTTTATCGTTTTTTTTGGAAACTAAGTTTCTGAATCTTACTGTCAACAGGGCTAGCGTCGGGTAGGGTCTCCCACCGGTTACAGCAATATTCCAATTCCAGGGTACTGTTCGGGATGTTGGAAACCTACAACAACAGATAGATCAATGATACTGTAATCTCACATAGAAGTTTCCGAAACTTCCGAAGTGTAATGAACATTTTTGAGCTTTTCGGAATCATTCATAACCGAGGATTCCGGAAATTCGTTTCAAGAGAATTTCATAAATTTTTAGTTTTATAGTAGTATGGTCGAAAGGGCTGCAAGGTACTCACCCACTCCCAGCCCGTGATGCAGGCGTCATTCGGTGTCAGGACCATGCCGTCATCCCAGTATACAGTACCCTTGTAGTAGGTGACGTCATCAAGGATTAAGAGGTCAGTGCTGACACCTTCGACTCCTACAGCCAACCTCAACAACCCAGCTCCGTCGATGAAGGTCAAGGTGCAGTTCCCAAGGTCTGAGGGACACCTGTATTCCTTGTTCGTGATCTCAGAGTAGAAACTCAACTCGCTGGCGGAATAGGAGCTGTTGATGGAATAGAGCTGAGTGTTGAAAACATTCATCGTCTCATAGCCCGCGGGCACCGGGTCGTAAGTCAAGTCCAGCTGATAGTTCATCAACAGTGTGGTTTGGTGCGTGATGTTGATCTGGGCATGGAGTCCTGTGCAGAGGTAGGAGGCCCCCTGGACCCCCAGAAATTGAACCCCGAGGAGAACAACAAGCGACAACATTTTAAAGAAAAATGAATGATCGTCCATCTTCAAAGTGTATTTTTATTGATAAAAAGTAATTAGGCTTCTTGATAAGAAACCTTTGGACCATCTATAAGCGTTGGAAATTGATAAAACGTGGCGTGTCCACTTTGACGAAAAGTAAGGAAGTACAAATTTCGTTTACTCTAAAATCAAATTATTGTCACGAGAATTTCATTTACTGTAGTGACCTTTGATCGGTTTTGGCAAAACGTGAATAAATGCAACTTTTTTTTCAAAAACAGATTCTGTCACGAAAATTCTGTCCAATTTAATGTTTGATTTTTAGCGAGACGTAAATAAATGTAATTTTTTCCGCCAGAATAATTCCACGACGAAAGCTTCATTCATTTTGATATTCCTCTAGTCTTGTAAGAAAAGAAAATTAACATCCGTTTTATTTTTACGTTTTTCACTAAAGTGGACTACACTGATAAACCAAAAAATAAGAAAAGATTATTTTTTTATTTCGACAACGTGCTGAGGCTTTTCATTGACAACCAGCTGGAAGACATCTGGCCTTGCGTAGTGACCTACAGTGTCCAAATCGAATTTGCCTCGAGGGATTTGACCGAGATCAATGTCGACGTAAGAGATGGATTCTTTGTCAAATACAGGTTCGGACAAAATAGTTCCCAGAGGATCTATGGCACAAGATCCCCCTCTGATCAAAATGTTCGCTCCTTTTTCGAAAGCAGGATGATCCGGAGGAAAATCTCCAGAAGTGAAAAACTGACAAGCGGATATAACAAAGCACCTTCCTTCAAGAGCAATGGTTCTCATCAAAGAAATCCAAGAATCTCTGTCGTCTACTGTAGGAGCCAAATAGATCTGAATCCCTTTGTTGTAATATGAGACTCTCAAGAGGGGCATGTAGGATTCCCAGCAGATAGCAGCTCCGATTTTGCCTACTGTAGACTGGATAACAGGCATGGTACTTCCATCTCCGAAACCCCAGACACATCTCTCGAGAGCGGTTGGCATCAATTTCCGGTGTTTCCCGAGTAAAGATCCATCTGGTCCGTAGAAAAACACCTGGAAAAATATATAGTTACATAAAATAAATGAAGTTATGCAAACTTAACGATATTATATAAGATTTTTAAAATATTCATGATAAAAAGGTTACTTTAGGTAGAAGAAATTATTTAAGACTAATAAATTTATATAAAACTATATATAGAACTATATTAAATTGTACAAAGTTATATAATACTATATCAACTTATACATAGCTATGTTGAATTATATTAAAATAAGTTAAATCATATGAAAATATCTTAAATTATGTTGAGTATATAAAATTAATAAGAAACAAAAACATACTGAGCAATAAAGAGTTCCTCCGTCTCGCTCAACGACTCCGACGACGACATTGACTCCATTGTTCCTCGCAATTTCCCCAATCTGATTGCTCTCTGGACCATCGTATTCAATAGCGGCTTCATAGTACTTCTTGAACTCGTCTCTGCCTTCGGAAGACCTTTTGCCCATGGAGATTCCGAAAGTCAAAGCTTTTGGATATCCACCGATGAACGCTTCGGGGAAAAGAATGAGGTTGGCTCCATTGCTAGCGGCTTCAGTGACGAACTTTTCGAGTTTCTGGATCGTGCTAGGAGTGTTATAGAGGAGGGATCCAGCTTGGACAATAGCAATCTTGGTGGTAGACATCGCAATCAGAGTTTTGTCAATTCTTTCGAAGGAATTTTCAAGGACGAAAATTAGGAAGGGCGGGACCACGAGAGAACTCTTTTATGAAAACTTTTTTGGTGGAAATTCTTTTGGTGGGAAACTTTTTGTTCTAGATTCTTCTGAAAAAAATTTATATAAAACTATATATTACTACAGAAATAAAAATTTACGGAGTATTATCGACACGAATTTCCAGGATTCCTTGATATCATTTTGGAATAAAGATACAAAATTTTGGAAATCTTTATTTTGAAAATAAAAAAATCACGAAATTGTCTCGACATGATTTCGAAAAGAGAAAATGATAGAAATTTCTTTCTAAAATTTCCTATTTAATTCTGAAAATTCTTTATGGACTCTTAGAAACCTCCATTGAATCATTTTATATAGAAAATCGAAGAAAAAAATTTGATTTGTCACGTACAAAATGATCTGATCTTCTTTCGATCTACGTGCTATTTTGGAAATCAAAAAAAAATGATGACATACTTATATTTGGCATCAAAGATCCATCAATTTTGGAATCCCGAGGTGAATCTGAATTCTGAAGAGGATATAATTTCTAAGGAAGATTGGTATTCTGAAATAGATCAGACTGGAGATGATATGAGTGCTGAACAACAAATACTTCATATAATCTGTGACGACTATGGACAAAGGTCTTGCTTAGGGATAGATACTCGTGAAACAGACGAAGGATCTTATATTAGATATTCTTCGAGACAACACCAAACTTGAACTTCAGACGGTAATTCGATATTTACGGAATCCTCTTCGAGACATTACGTCAATTGATTGTATTTTTTCCTTAAGTTCAAATCCTTTTGCAAGTTTTGTTTTTTTTCTCGTAGTTTAGTTGTAAATTTTCCACTACAACAAAAGCCATTGAAAAAGGTCGAAATAAAAAGAACAGCGGGATTTCTCGGGACCTGAAACAAGCTACATTCTTTGCAGCAACCATTTTTTCCTTCTTTGGGGAAAATACAAGTGAAAAAGATTATATATTTATAGATGAAGTAACTAAAAATCAAGAATTATAAAAAAACAAATATGTCAAAAATTATGTTCTCTCCGATTTCAAACGAAATTCTGTGCTTGGACTGATAAATTTGTGAATTCAATTCCCATAGAGAACATGGTAAAAATTATTATGTTTTTATTCATTTTTATACTTTGAAATCAATTTAGAAAGAAAATGCTAGAGATCACAATAAACTCGTCTATTTTCCAGTTCGAGAGGAATTGACGTCAAAATTATCTTAATAGATGAAGTTGACCTTAATGAAAATACCGAAGACTACCATGAACTCATTACTTTTTCAGCTTGGGTGGAGATTAACATTAAAAATAATGTTTAAAAAAGTTAAATCCTGTCACGAGGATATCAAAGATGATTATGAATTCTTCTTTTTCAACAATTGAGGATTAAAGTCAAAAATAATCCAATAGATGAAACCAACTTTTGTCAAGAGGGTATTGAAGATGACAATAAACTGTCTCCTTCTTCTCTTACAGTACTCGAATTAATCTTTAAAATGTTTATCTTTTCATAATTCAAAAAAATAAAAAGTTCATCCAGATAACATTGACAAAGAAAAATGCGTAGGTCTGACTGTTATTTCCCTGGTGGATGTTGTTTCGAGACTTGGTTTCATCTTTTTAATTATAGAGAGGAAAAAGTTTCTATAAGGCTTGATCATGTACATGACACATGAAAATTCCACGATTGTATGGGTAGAGGCCACGATGGTGCAGACCGAGATGACGAAATTTGTCCATTTGCTCGGGATGAGGACGGTTATGACAACTATACCTACCGGCATTAATAACAAGAAAAAAACCAATATCTGAAAAATAGTTTTAAGAAAAGTTAATATCTGTGAAAAAGGGGTTTTAAAAACATCTATAAGGATTATATATGAAGATAAATTTTATGTGTATGCAAGTTTTAAAAATCTCACCAACTGAAGACTAAGGGTTCTGTAGAGCATCACGCTGATATTAAAGTTGTTCGCAGAAATCGAAGAACAATTTCTCATCGAAAAAGTCTTCACTTGGCAAAGCTTCATGAAAAAACACATGACCACCACGAGAAGAGCAATTGTGACAGCAACGATGATGATAAAGAAGTTCATCCAGAAATTTTCTCCAGGCATTTCGTAAGAAATCCAATTTGTTTCATTTTTCAAATAACTTAAATACGGTATCTTTTCTTTTATGAAACCCACAGCGATTTCTCGAGGAACTCTTGCCAAAACAACGGGGGTCATATAGATCAACACACATATTATCCATATGACCAAAATTTCTCCAAAAATAAAATTCGGATATTTTTCGAATAATTTGTTACTCCAGTTATTTGGATAAAGCTGTTGGACTCTGTAAATTGCTGTTGAAATTATCCCTTGAGCAAGTCCAATTGCAGAAAAGAAAAGCAGTTCCAAAGGCAGATTACAGTACTCTTGAGAGCAGATTATTTTCAATGGACCTACAATTATTTTTCTCATTAAAATTTAAAAAGTTATTTTTTTATCGCCATAAAAAAATGTTTACCATTTATTTGAACAATAAAAAAAGGAAAATAGGTAGATATATGTCCGAGACCTATAAGAATCCCGACAACGTAGCTCCAAAAAAATTCGAAAACTAAATAAATTTTATAGAATCTCATGTACTTTGTCGATTTCGTGATTACCGTATAGGCAACGATAGGCCAAATAAGAGTAGCGATACCCATGATCACGGTAGAAAAATACCAGGTGATTTTCAGCAGGATTTCGTTGTTGAAGTTTTCTGGCTCCATTTCTTGGGACACGAAATGTAAAAAGTAATCACTTACAGTCGAAAATACAAGTTAAAGTATTGAATTAGATTTAATATTTCCGAACCCATCCAGGTGAAAAAACTTTTTGAACTGCCTTCGAAAAATTGAAGAAGTGACATAATTATGTAATTACAGTAGGAAAATTGAAAAACAGAAACTCGACTAATTAAGTTTTCACAAACTGTAGGATTTAAGAATATAAAAAATAAGTGAGTCCACTTTTAGTAAAAATCAAGGTCTAGAAACACAGAAATTTAATAACTCAATTTGCAGTAAAATATAATAAAGAATGATGTTTTCAATTCCTAAAAAGATAACAGGAATTACAAAAAATAAAATTGATCTACTTGAACTTTATTTAGTTTTCAATTAGAGAAATTTTCAAAAATTGAGAAACTTCGAATTATAGTTATGCGAATGTCAAAACTTGACAAAAGAATACAAATTCATTTCAGCGAAAAGTACATCAACACTAGTTCTTTTTCCTTTACCAAAAATAGATCTTACCATTAAAATATCTAGTTCTGTATTCTTGAAAAATTTTGGCAAAAAGTGAATAAAAGATTTATTTTATTTTCCTCCAAAATAGATGTACTTCTTTGACAGCGCATTTGGCAAAATGTTCCGAACACACACCACCTAGTCGGCTGTCGATTCATTGAATTTTCTTTCTCGCTTCTCCAAGTCCCGATTTTTCGAGTTTCTAATTCTCTAATTTCTACGTCCGAGATCTCCAGAAGCCGTTCCAATTGTTTATTTTATCAGTTCATAACTCTAATAACGAATTTGATCTTCAAAAATGGGAGGCATGAAAGGTAATTTGTTTGTATATATTTTTGATGAGTTTTAACGTTTTCGGCACAAATATGGATAAAAATCACTTTTTTGTTTATATATGGTAGTGATGATGATGATCTTTTCAGCGGTCGTTGCTTTGTCTCTTGCCAGCGTCGTCGGACTGACTTTCCTCCTAATCGCCTGTGGATTGCCGAGTTATGGGTGAGATTTCCATCTCTATATCAACTTTATATACTTCCACTTTTATACACCATTCTTATATACTTCTATTTTCATATACCAATTTTGCAAACTTCCATTGCCATATATTGCTTTTATATCCTTCCGCTTCCATATATCAATTTAATAATTCCTGCTTCAGAACCTGGTGGCCCTTGTTCGTCATCGTCTTCTACCTTCTGGCACCAATTCCAACGGCGATTGCTCGAAGAATGAATTACGATGCTCCGACAACAAGTCCTTGTCTGGAATTTGCGATTTTCGTCACCACCGGCATCGTCATCAGCGCGTTTGCCTTACCATTCATCCTAGCTCATGCCGGCACGGTAAGGACTTGTGGTTTATGTACATTTACGCGAATGATCGGGTTTTAGATCCATTGGGGTGCTTGTTTCTTCACGAATGTGGCATCGGTCATAATCTTCTTGACGATCATCTCATATTTCTACGTCCACCGTGACGACAGTTCGTGGAACGCTCCTCTATTTTGAAATTCAGTGCCAATCTAACTTATGCGATGCACTCGAGTGTTGGGTCTACTGTGTCGATCTCCGGAGTCAAAATCCGGGGTCGTGGAATTACTTATTTTTCTATCGTAAATTCGGATCGATTGTTTAAATCTGTACATAAATCATAAATTGACAGAGTAACATCAGTTTTTTTAAAGCAAAAACAAAAAGATAACGATTTAAAATTGCAACAAGGAGATCCATGAATCTCGTAGAAGATAAGCAGACTGTTTTGGAACACTGCCTTAGTTTGCTACGATAAAACTGGTTTCAATATCTGGAGAGACACGCAATTTTGGAGACGCTCGAACGCCCCTGAGGACTTTATTGCGACTCGATTGGAACAAATGAAATAAATTCTCTTCGGCCATTAGAAACTTTTTTATTGGAGGAGTCCTCAAAGATTCTTTCTCTGAGTATCTGAAGATTTCTTTGATCAGAAATCTTAAATTTCCTTCTGGAGGATCTAGAGATTTCTGGGAAACTTAAAAATTTCCTTTCGCGGAATTTGGAGACATTTTATAGATCTTGAAAGTCCTAAAATTTTTCCTTTAGAAAATCTGGAGATTTCATTGAATCTCAGAAATCCCAAGGATTTTCTCCCAGAGATTTCTTTGGATCTCGGAAATCCTAAAAAAACGTTCCTCTGGGACATCTGGAGTTTTTTGGATTTTGGAGATCGTCAAAGATTATCTCTTTGGTCATCTGCAAGTTTTTCAGCTTTTGAGGATGCTAAAAAAATTATCTCTCTGATCATCTCTAGTTCTCTCGGATTTTCCAAACTTTTAAAAAATTGTTCATTCAGGCATACAAGGATTATCTGGATTCTGAAAACTAAGAATTTTTGTCTCCAAGATATCCGAAGATTTTTGGATTTCACAAATCCTAAAATATTTTCTAATTTAATCATCTAGAAATTTTGGATTTATAAATCCTAAAATTGTTTCTTTTGATTCGAACTTTTTTGAATTTCACAAATCTTCATTGAAGAATTCTTCAAGTGATTCATAAATTTCTCCGAAAATTATGATTGATAATCCGTTTTTCCAGTAGATCCATCTTCTTTGAATTCGAAATTTATCCAAAAATGAAAAGGAAATCGATTTTGATTTATCTAATTTCAAAGTTGATAAATTGATAACCTTATGAAAAATTGATATTTTGTGAGAGCGAAAAAATTATTTTGGCCGTTAGACTTGCTCCGACAGACCGGTTCTGCGTTCGTGACCGATCGACCTTTTCGATTCCAAGCCTTCCTGAAAACAGTCGTTTTTCAAGGACATAATTCGATTAAGATTCATTACGTGATCCCATCAGTTCCAGTTTGTCTTTGATAAGTTCCAGATTCCGAATCCTCGGCGAATTTCGCAAGCTTGATTTTTGATAGGTTCCAGATTTTGTATCTTCTATGACTTCTGACTTCTAGATCTTCAATGAGTTTCGGGTTCTAATTTTTTAAAAAGTCTTCCTCGGGATTTTTGACTTTTTTCGACGTGTTCTTTTTTAAATATTTTAAAACCACTTTTTCTAGAATCATGAAGCTGTTCTTCTTTGGCTTCTTGTTCGTCCTCATTACAATAACCTTTGCAGACGAAAACGACTGCATCGACGCTGATTTCAACTGCAGGGACTGGGTGGCTTCAGACAAGAACCTCTGTCATTCCACAGAGTACATTCAAAAAAGTTGCCGTCGTTCGTGTGGATTCTGCATCCATATCCCCAATAGTAATTTTTATTATTTATTTTTGATTTCTGACAAATTGGAATTTTAGAATTCGACCTTTCCCGAGTCCCGGATAATCTAAGGCCAGTGGCCTTTTTGATCGGAATCTGGAGAAGTGAACATGGAGGAAAAGCCGTCTTCCCGACCATTCCGAAGTTCACCTATGGAGAAGAGATTCAATTTGCTCTCTCTGACCCTCACACAACCTCTTCGAAATCATTGAACTACACGTAATGTTCTTCGCTACTAAGAAATTCTATCGATTAACATTCTAAGATTTCTGAAATTGAGAATTCTAAAACTTTCTAGAAATTTCGTGGAAATTGATTTCTGATTTTTACAATATGGTTTTCAGAGCCTTCGCATGGTCCATCAACGACAGAGATGAGCTTCATTCCGAAAACGGATACATCACCGTCAGAGAAGGAACGAACGAAGTTTCCATGACCACAGTAATGAACAACGGATTCGTGACAATTGAGGAAGGACCTGTCTCAGGCCACAGGATCAGGTTCAGATTAGTGGACATCGGAAGAATTAGCTTCAGCCGAGACTTGCCTGTCCACGACCTGATTCGTGAATGGAGTATGGTAGATGCTGGAACCCTGCAGGCAAAACTGGATATGGAGACCCTCACCCACGGGATGCAGGAACATACTTTCATTAGATACAAGAAGATCTTCCCTTGAGTTACTAGATAGAAAATATCCTCTCTTTGATTATTATACATAGGGATGTTCTCATCTTTAGTTACTATGTAGGAAGATATCGCCCCTTAAATTACTAGTTAGAAAGTCATCTCCTTAAATTACTATATTCACCAATGTCCTTTGAATTCCCGAAGATTTCTGATCCTTTGCTCAACTGTGAAAGTGATTCGATTTATGAATGACGGTGTCTGTACAAAGTTATTTTTTAATAATTAATAAAAATGTTTTTTCAACTAGTGGTTTCCAAAAAAACTAAATTGATTGATTCTCTTTCATAAATGATTACCCGGAAATTTTCAGCAGGAGAAAAGGAGAAACTTGGTGTTGGGGCAATTACTTTTCCACTATCAAACGATTTTCAACCTTGTAATTTCGAAATTTATCAGTTTTCGTGAATATTTTCAGTTTCTATATTTAGTTTGACACAATGACAGCCAAGGTAGAGTTGTTTCTTGTTATTATTTTATTAAAAACTTATGATTCTTATTTTTCAAAATAAAAGTATATATCTATTTAAAATTTTTTAGAATTGTTTTTTGAATTTAAATTTCCTTTTTTTAAATTCACTATTATGTTCTTAAAAGTAATACAAATGTAAAGTAAATAAGCTAATGAGAAACTCAGTTAAAATAAAATAGGATGACGAAATTACTTTGTTCAGGTGATTCTCAATGAAATGTAAAGTATATTTTTCAAATAATTTGGAATTCTTCTAATTATCCAAGTTTAGGGTGCACTTCAATCGATAACTAAAGATGGATCACGTATTGAACTTCACTGTGTTGGGATTTTCACATTCAAAAGAGAATATGAATCTATAGTTATATCGGTTCGGAGTAAAGACAGTTCTGGAGACCCTGATGACAGACGAGAATTGACAACAGAAACACTGTAAGTTTTTTGGAAAT